>PVJL010002396.1:0-200614 GCA_004026885.1 Lyroderma lyra | reverse complement strand
ATTGTTTATATATACATTTTACTCACTGTAATATTGCTAGCAGAAGACTGGTAATAACTCAGAAGTCAACCAAAAGAAAAATTGCTAAATTATGGTATAGTCATACAATGAAATTCTATGCACCTGATTAAAAAGGAAGGTTGAACCCTGTTTCTTTCTCTCCTTCTCTCTCTCTCTCTCTCTCTCTCTCTCTCTCTCTGTGTGTGTGTGTGTGTCGGGGGGGGGGGCGGTCAAGGCAGCTTTTCAGTTTGAATTTAAACAATGTCTAAGACATCTGCTATTTGAGCCAGGAAAATGTTTTATAGATGTCCTAAAGTAAAACAAGCGAACCAACCCCCCTATGACCACTGAACTTTGGACCAACATCTAAGTTTCTCATTAGGTTGTCCATCTCCTGGATGCCAGCTAGGTCTTTGTTTCGAACTTGCCTTCAGAGTGACCTAGAGTACCACGGTAAGCATAGAAGTGATGTTCAGAGCTTCAGGAAACAACATTTCATCTGAGTGTGTCTCTGAAAATAACATGGATTTAGATCTGATGCATTGTTGGGAGTTCCCAAGTAGACCCAGCTGACTCTGAAAACCCTGAGACTGGCCCTTAACTGCTTCAAACCCTTGCCAAACCACCAGTACCATCATCAAAGCTAATGTTGATTGCATTCTTACTTTATAATTCATTTATTTTGCATAATAAACTTACAAGGTCAGTGCTGTTACTGTCTTCATTTTAAAGGTAAAATTTCAGTAGAGTAAATGACTTATTCAGGATTACACACTCAATAAGATATTGAGGTAGAACTGAAATACAGGCAGTCTGACTCTAGAGACTTTATTTTTGTTCACTATCCTAATGCTGTCTGAGGCTCAATTTTATTCCAGAGTGTTGCAAACACTATTCAAAGGTGCTGTGGTTTAAAGAAAATGAAGCACATATTCCCCAGGTCATCACCCCAGCTAGTGTGGCAAAGCAGCAAAATGACACAGGAGTCTGGTTTGAAAATATCTGTCACACTAGGTAGGATTATTTGGCTTACATTCGTAGTTTTTTGTTGTTGTTGTTGTCGTTAGGGCACTTTGCAAAGTTTCACTAAAGCATCATTAAATGATTCCACATACGGTCATACTCACATACTTTTATACTCTGGACACCTAACAACAAACGCACCCATCTGCAAACATTCAAAAAATCTCCCTGATTGCTTTTACTAAATTCTACCCACTAGCTGAATAATTCATGCTGTCCTTGACTTTCTACTAAGACTCAAACCCGTGTTGGTCTAAAGGTGGCCCATCCCGCGTGGGCCAAAATACACACAAGCTTTCTTCATTTTCCTAAATGCAAGTAACAGTTTCTTCTATATTTTTATCATGACATTTATTATTCATTATCTTCTTCATCTAAGAGCTATTTTATTTCTTCTTTATCTCTTTCCTCTAGCTGTAAGTCATGTTTTTCATACCAAATTCAATCTTCTGTGCTCCACAGTGCCTTGCCCATAGTAAAAATTCAATGAACATTTCATTTTTAAATAAATGAATGAAGAAGAAATAGGCAGTGTTGAGGTGCCCTAATACAGGGCAATGTCAGCAAATTTTGAGGAAGATACTAGTAGAAGGAAACATTCATGAAGCAATTGGATAACTTGTCATTGCCTGCATAAAGCAAGTGCAATTACTCAGAAAATGTGATGTTCATTCTCCAGCAACTTTGCCAAATGCATAAGAAACTCCTCTCACAGGTCTTTGTGGAGATCCAGCTATCACATTCCATTCTGAGGATGGTATATGGAGAAGTGACAAATAAGACAGAAAATAAAATAAAATCGGCATGGAGTATTTAGGGTGAAAGAGCTGCCTTCACACGTGGGTGTGTTGTGGAGGTTTCACAAAGAAACTAAGACTGAGTGATGAGATCCCTCCATTCTATTTCAATCCTCAGTGGCCAGGCTTTCTCTCCTATCAAAGGCATAGGTAAGTCCCACGTAGGTAGAGCATGTGGTGGACTAATTTACGTGACTGACTTGAGGGTCTCCACGACACTCTGCCCCTTCGTAGGGTTCCTTCATAGTTGTGGGAGGTGCCTACTGGGCTATCATTTAGGACATAAACTTCTCAGGGTTTATTTATCTCCCTCCAGTATCTGAATTGTAGCCCCTTTTTCTGGGCACCTGTATACATGTGCTTTCTGAGATGCACATAATAGAAGGGCATTTTTTTTTTTACCAAAGACTGCTTAATGGCTTTCAAATCACAGCAAGCACATGAGTGACATGTATCAGCGTCTTCACAGTGTTGGAATAGTGAGCTACAACATTCCTGTTGCCCTAAGAGCACACTTCTGTATCTTTTACCTTTTCATTAACAATGTCACTGTTAGACTCAAGTCTATTTTTATGACACTCTTAATTTTTTATTCTGAATTTCATCTCTTTTTATTCCTTCATGCATTCCTCCAGGACTGAAATGAATTATTATTCCTTTTTCTCCTTCAGAGAGCCTTTAGAATCTCCTATCTTAAGCTTTCCCAATTAAATATAAACTAGCAATTTCTCTTTTCTTTATTGTCCTAGCCAACAATTCCCATATTGCAAATAACCACTCAAGTCTGAAATATACATGTAAATCTTTTCTATTCTAATTTGTGCCATTGCTGGGATGGTTCTATTTCTATTTTAACTGGACAAGAGATTATAAAAAAGTTTAAATATGCAAAATTTTTGCAATAAATTCTTAACACCATTTTGGATGGACTCTCTATGTTGGCTCACTCAAACTCTCTTATATCTTTTCTTTTTTGGGGAAAATTGAAAAGCTAAAAGTTAACTTTTCAGACTCTTCTGATGCTAAGATTCTAGACTGATGTGCTCACGAGAAATTTGGAAGGCAAGAGTGAGCAGAGTTCACCTTCTTGAAAGTTTTGCATGGTGCTGCTAGAAATAGGCTGATCAGATGCACCGTTTTGTTTTTTTTTTTGTTTTTTTTTTTTTGCTTTTTGGTATGTGGGTAGCTCCCTGGCTGGGAATCAAACCCAGGCCGCAGCACTGACAGTACCAGCGCTGAAGCCTTAAGCCACTACACCACCAGGGAACTCCCAGATGCACCGTTTTAAATGAGACAGAAAACAATGGCACTGTCCCATTTCAAATGGTGCGTAGGGTCAGCCTCGTCTCACTGAGCTAAATTCAAGGTGTCAGTAGGCTGCCCCTATGCACCATTTGAAATGGGACAGTACCGTTGTTTTCTTTCTCATTTAAAATGGGACAGCTGGTCAGCCTAGCCAGGAAGCAAGTTTACGAAAACATGAAGTTTCTCTAGGAGCCAGCCAGGGTTCATTAGGTGGACTCTTGGACGTTAAGTGACAATGGTGGCAGAGGAGCATGTTTTAGTTTCTTATTTCCAGCAAAGCTGAGAAAGTAGTTCTATTTTCTGTTCTGTGTTGTTTCTGTATAATTCCAAAAGGTTAAATCCAGACCTACTCCTGAGGCCTTCTAAAGAACTTGTAAACATCTAACTCACTGTCTTAATGGACTTTCTGCTTAGAATACTTGGAGCTGTTTTTGGTTCCTGAACTGTACCTGACTGATCCGTCCTCTCCCCATCCCCATGCTTATATAGAAAACACACTAGCAAGGGACCTCCAGATCAATCTCTCCTGGAAGTCCCCCACCAGTCTCAGCAATCTCAGCTCTCCCCACTCTGACCAGCCAGAATGTTCTCATTGCACCATCCAGAACTTACCACGCCCTTCCCCATTTCTGTGCTTTGGACATGCCACTTATGGATGAATCGTATCTCACCCTCTTTCTCCCCTCTTCCCTGACTCCCTTTCTTGTATTCCAAGCTTAACTGTCCTCTTAGCTTCCTTAAACATGTAGGGCAAAGCTAACTCCGGACTAGCATCTGGTACACGATCTATCACTGAACTTATCACACCACGTGGCAGGTCCACATCAGACTTCTAGCTCCTCTTGCAGACTCAGTTCTTTCAGAGCAGGCCCCTTGTACACCATTTGTTCTCAAACATCTAAAAAATTAATAACAACTACTTAGTAAAATTTTGAGCGAGAAAATGGAAATTATGTGTGGTGGCTCATTGACTTTATATATAATTCCTGCCTTTTTTATTTGACATTCTTTGCAGCTGCGTGTTAATCATAGTGGTGCCTTGGATGGTAGTGTTGTCCAGCAGCGAATGAAGTAAAGCATTAAAACTTCCCAACCTCATCAACAGTAGTTACGCATGTTTTATGGCTGTTTTATGCTGATTTCCCCCACTCAAGGCATATACATTTGAATATGGTCTGATTCGTAGCATAAATTCTCAGAGGGGAGAAATTTAATCTGCTTAGCATTTTTGATATTGCATGAATCCTTCAAAAACATATTTGGAAGATAATTTAAATACTCAGGCTAAGAGGGACCTTCTCAACAGGGACTTTTCCAGTCTGCTTGAACAGAGAAGAATTTCTATTTGTTGCTTCATGTGTGTGAAGAACGGGCAGTCAAAAAAAAAAAAAAGAAAGAAATTGTTTCCCATTACAAGGGACAGACTGACACCACATGACTGTTATACTGCCTCTGAAAAACTAGTATTTCTTTTTATTGAGATTTATATTTAAGTGTGGCATAGAAATTTTATGACAGGACTTCTGTTAAGACTGAAATGTGCACCTAAATTTCTGTATAATCTTTTACTTCTACTAACTTTCTCATTCTATCTGATCATTTTTCTTCAAAACACGAAATACACATTTACAAGAATAACAAAACAAGAAACATATAAAAGTTTATTTGTCTTTGCTTAATAGAATTTGAGAGAATTTTCTGACAGTATGTACTTTTCACATTAAAAAAAATATATGAATTTCTTGACTATTTATTTGTATTAGAAAAGATGCTATTCCAAAGAAACATTAAAGTAATATTTTAAAAGTGAAAATTGTAACCGCCATTTCAGGCTTTTATGTTTTCTTTATATCACACCCAAAGTCAAAAGTCAGTAATGAATGCAAAATATTTATTAGGAATGAAAGTATAAAATAGGGCCATAATAGAATACTGACAGATTTTATATTGTTTTCATAACCATTGCTAAGTTCCCTGAAGAAATATTTATTCCTTCAAGAAAAAAATACAGACCAAATGTGTTTTTGTAAATGTATTGTTTACACATGAAGCACATTCCAAGCTGCATTTATGAACTAAAACCTCTATGTCTTTGAGAATGAAAATTGAAATTTGTCCAGTTATTGGACAATATGGACAGTGTGAGTATTAGCATGCCCAAGGAATTTTTGTTCAGTTATGCTAGCTAAATATCTATTAATGTTGGGCTCCGTTTTAGAAAAAAGTTCTATTCTATGGTTTTAATAGTAAATAAATTGAAAATAGTCTTTTAAATATATGTATTAAAATGTAAACATTTAAGTGGTTCATTAGTATTGCAGCTACATTGAAGTACTAAGATGTACACCCACACAAAATGTGGTCTGGATGTCAAGAATGATGACATCTCACACATCAAAAGGGTAGCAAAGGTTTATTTCTTATATAATGAGACATTTTGGAGGAGAGTAGAGCGAACTGATAAGTAGACCCAAAAATGTTTTGAAGGAGCAAGAAAGGAGCCGGGCCTGGTGTTTTTACGGTGGTTAAAGGGTGGGGCTGGGGTGAAAATTGCCTCATGTGGCGTGAACTTCATTGATGCCAGAAACGAGAGCACCTGGGCCTTCTTATCAGCTGGCATAGATGTAGAACACAAAGGGAAGAGATACCATTTAGTCTTAAAAGCTGTCAGCAATCAGATGCTGAAAATCAAGTCAGAATCTTTAATACAATCAGGCTTGGATTTTTTCCATTCACTTAATATTGAGCTTCCTTGGGAAGTTAACAATGGTTTGTGTCATGCAACGTGACCAGCATAGCAGAATGAACAAGAGCCTTGGATGTGGATGTGCTGAGCTCACATTTTAACATTGTTGCTTGTTTTCTTTTCACAAGGCTATAATGAGGAATGAATGAGAATAAATGAATGCAAAATGTCTGGTGAACAATAGAAGGTTAATAACGGTCACTCATTGTATTTGGCTTGAGATTTTCTTAAACATTGAATCCTTTGGCATTTATGGAAAATTTGGATGCCAGAGCTACAGAGCCAATAAGTGTAAAATTTAACTCTTGCAAAATGTAAATGCAGCTGGACACTCGTGAAGATGGTGAGGACAGATTTTAATGAGTAATAATTATTATAATAAGGAAAAGAGTCCAGTGTGAATTAAACTCAAATTTCAATTTGTAAAGAGGTGATTTGGGAGTTTTAAAAGGAAAACGAAGGACTAAGGAGGGGAATAATCAGAGCCTTGAGCAAAGTCAGGGAAGTAAAAAATCACAAAAAGCAGGGAGGGGAGATTGCTCCGTGAGAAACACATCTGGGTTTGCTAAGTGGCACTTGTGGAAGTTAGCCTCCTACTGTCCCACGGAGACGGGGAGACAGGGGCCCTATCTTCAAGTGCTGGCTGGAGCAAACAGCAAATTCTTTAGGCGACTTCGAGTTTTCTCAGGCAGTCACTTCGAAGGAGGGCTTAGAGTCAGTCATCTTAGTGATGTGGCCTTGAGCTCTTAGAAACAATGTTAGTGTTTTGTTCAAGTTCTTACAGGACAAGGCTGAGAGCTAGTCAAGAAAGAGGGTTTAGAGGAGACTGGTTAGCTATGGTCTGATAAAAAAAAATCCTTGTCACCTTCAAAGGGAGTATTAGAGAAATCATTATTGGGATTTTTTAAAATTAAAATTTAAAAATGCTAAAATAGTTTGCTAACATAAATTTGAAAATTCTTAGTCATGTTTAGAGGTCAAAATCTCAGAATATGGAATCATGCACATCAATATAAAGATTTTTAAAAATATATGTTTTAGTTTTCTTTGGAGAAGAGTTTACAAAAGCAATTAAAAATATTTTATTTTGAAATAATTACAGATTCACAGAAAACTGCAAAGAAATGTCCAGGAGGTCCCTCGACCTCTCTCACTCAGTCTCCCATAGTGGTAATGTCTGACATAATTATATGTCAGGACAAGTCTAAAATTATCAAAACCAGAAAATTGGCATTGTTTTAGTTCACAGAGTTTATTCTGATTTTATAAGATCTATTTTTGCACTGGGAAGTCAGGATTCTAATTCTACAGTGATATGCTACATCTAAATTGTGGAAAAGAGAGACTCATCGGTCATGCCAAGCTGAGGCAAGGACCCATGACTTGAGTTGTATTATTTCCAATGATTGCAATTCTGCCATTACCGTATGTCAGAATCAACCCTTTCATCCTTTTTTTCTTGTTTTGCTTTAATTTTTATTTCAACATAATTTTAATTTCATGCCAAAGTTGCAAGAACTGTACAAAGAATTTCCATACAGCATTCATCAGGATTCCGCAAATATTATCATTTTGCCATATTTGCTTTATGTATCACACACACACACATTTTTATCTGTTTTCTCCTAAATATTTTAGTATTTATTTCAAAGCAAGAACATTTTTTTCTTGCCACACTACAATTGTCAAAATTGACATTAACATTGGCACAATGCTATTATATACTCTACAGATGTTATTCACATTTTGCAAATTTTCCCAAGACTGTTTTCATAGCAAATGCATCCGACTGTGATGTTTCCTCAGTCTCTAACCTGGACCGGTCCTCATTGTTCCTTTGCCTTCCACAGCGTTGACATTTTCAAAGAGTACAGACCTGTTATTTTGTAGAATAGGTGTTAGTTTAGGTTTGTCTTCTATTTCACCATGATTAAATTCAGGTTATGCGTGTTTAGCTAAAAATACCACATAAGTAATATTGTGTTCTTCTCAGTGCTTCACATCAGGAGGTCAAAGTTTATTTGTCTATTATTGGTTATATTAACTTTGGTCACTTGAATAAGGTTTCTTAGACAGCTATCCAGTATAATTATTTATCTGTTCGTATTTATTAAGCTTGTGAGAATGTAACCTTGTTTTCCCTCCTGTTCCTTTGAGAGTCAACTCAAATATTGTTTCTTCTACATTACATACTTCTCACTGTAGACCTGTATTGCTAAGAAGTTAACTTCATTATCGTGTTCATTATATTGAAAAGTAACTTTTTCCTTACAGTACCTAGCAAATTAAGCATGTCTGTCATCAGGGACTTGATCTTATTCATTATTATATATTCTAGAGAAATAGCAGGCAAAAGGTGTGGATATAAAAAGGGCAAAGAATTAAGAAGAGTCGTGAGAACAATAATTCACTTAACCGCAGAAATACAAATATAGGAATAGATATGTACAGAGTTCACATTGAGGAGGGGCACAGCAAGATTGCAAAGGTGATCTGAGTGCCTGGGTGCAAGCATGTGCATCTGCTTAGCATGTAAAAGCTTTTTGGCTATTTGCCCTGTGTTCTGGCCAAGCCCATCGTCTCCTGTAGATCCAAAAGGCCTGTCCCTAGTGACTATGTATGTGTACAACTTAAGGGCATTTAAACATTTTGATGTTCACCATATGCCCAGCCTAATTCACACAGTTGCTGTGAGAATAAAAAGTCACACAAGAGAAAAACCTGTGAAAAGTTCCAGTATTATACTAATGTCTTACCATTTGTACTACTCTATGGCTGTTAGAGTCAGATTACAAATTGCTCCCCAGAAATCATGCCAAGAGCAGTAGAAATTACTCCCTGAGCAAAGTCACATCAAGGTTATATTAGCTTGTATTGGAATAATTAATTCCAATTAATTGTTAATTAATAATTAGTATAATTAATTTATTAGAAAATGCATTAATTCTTCCATTTTTATAATGCCAAGATGAAACACTAGAAAACGTTCTGCACATTGGGTAATTTTTCTGCAATTAAAAAAAAGGAAGAGAGAAATGTGGAGAAATTCAGAAGCAAAGTATTCTTTCCCATCGTTCCAGTTTTCAACATACATTTAGAGCTGAATTTTTAAAATATTTGCTGAGTACCATTTGGAAAAGTAATTCTATCTCCAAACACAATGCAATCAAGTAAAAGGAGTAATAAATTTGAGGAAAGTTCACTAAAGTTTTCTACCTGCAAAGAGCAGATAAAAAAAAAAATTCTTTTCCTCACATGTGTTCACACTCCTTCCACTATTCAAGCCATTACTACAGAAATCATTAGCTTCACGATTCCATTTAGACATAAAGCAAATATTTAAGTCTTTCATATGAGAATGTGAAATAATTGCCTTGCTTTGTCATCTAGTCATGACAAGTCTTTACATCCAAACAAAAAAATGCAACCAAACAATCATTGTCCAAGTTCCTGTTACTAGAAAAAAAAAAATTCTTAGTTTTAAACAGAGAAAAGTATAAATAAACTATTTACTGCAATAGATTTTTAAAAAAAAGTACATGCATAAGAGTAAAAGAGATGCTTTTATAGATCATAAACTCAAGAAAGGCACGTACAACTTCCATAAATCTCATTTACTCCCGAATAAAAGAGTGGCCATTCATAGCCTTCGAATTAAAACTGTGCTTTCTCCAGAGCCAACATTCTATTCTGTGTATTGTCAACCATTTTCCTTTCTTTTATTTTTTCAGGTGAAATGACCGTGTCAAAGACAATAGATTCAGAGTTTCTAGGCAGCTTCTATGAATAAATTGATCACTGGTAGAACTAAATGTGCCTAAATTTGATTTTCACGGACACTGTTTTTGAAGTCGTTTTCTTAATTCACCTCTCATTCTCAAACTTAAATGTTTTCAACAGGTACCATACATAGTATATATTCAAAACTGGCTTGAAACATGCTCCCAGTTTATATTTTGGTGATTTGCACTCTGCAACGAACACATCTTATACAAATATAATTGCAGATATATTGCCTACAGCACGGGAAGCATGCCAGGCCTTCCCTATTATATTTTAAACTTCCTGCTTTTCCAAAAGTCAACGTTAATACTGATCATTTTAAGCATATAGTATAGTTCTCCTCGATAGCTAAATAAATCTCTGGGGAAAATGCAGAACACATAACATTCCTGCTTCTCATTTGTAGAAAATAAAATCCCTGAGCTTCTAGAACTATACCTTAGATCTCAGGAAGTTGTCTCTTTCTTGGTCCTTTTAAATTTTGTGTCATTTGCAGTGTGGGCTTCCCAGATGACAGGCTCTGCAGGAAGAACAAGAATGTCAGGAGGCTGTAAGAATTAAGCTTTGCCTTGAGACTTCATGCCCACCTTGCCTTCCTTCCTTTCTTTTCCCTTCTTCCCTCCCTCCCTGTTTTCTTTGGTTTTCCCTTTTCCTTCCAAATTGAATTATGAGATCTATTGACCAAACAACAGGTTTGTTATTCCTTGATAAATTTATATTTTGCTTATAAAGAGATGCCAATGTGTTATCATAGAATAAGTGAGAGACAGAGAATCTTGAGCGTTCATTGTGAGTCATTTTCTAGGCTCATATTACATGGTTATTGGGCCTGCTCGCATTGCCTTGTCTGTGTCTCGTCTTGCTAGGCACGCACTGCGTGTTCGATGGGATAATTCTCACAAAGTAAATCTACACCTACTGTGGATTTTACATAGTCATGTTTTCTGATATTATAATGACGCTGCAAAATGTAAACACAGATTGACTCTTTTTTTATGGTGGTATAAAACACATATAAAATTTATCATCTTAATCATTTTAAGTGTATACGGTTCAGTAGTGTTAAATATATTCACATTATTGTGAAACAGATCGATAGAACTTTTCGTTTTGCAAATGTGAAACTTTATACCCATGAAACAATTTCTCTTTTTCGTCGCCCTGCATCTTCTGGTAGCCACCACGCTAATTTTCTGTTTCTATGACTCTGATTACTTTAAATACCTCACTTGGAATTATACAATATTTGTCTTTTTGTGACTGTCTTATTTCACTTAGCATAATATCCTCAGGGTTTATCTATATTATAGCATGTATCCAAATTTTCTTCCTTTTTAAGGCTGAATAATATCCCATCGTGTGTGTGTGTGTGTGTGTGTGTGTGTGTGTGTGTGTACAACATTTTGTTTATCCATTCCTCCTTTGATGGACGTTTGGATTGCTTCCACTTCCTGTCTATTGTGAATACACTGCAATGAACATGGGTGAACCTAGATGGACTCTATCTTGCAAGGATTAGAACTGTATGCTAGAAACTTCAAAATGTTGAGTCATCTGAATTAAATCCAGCGGGTGTTGTCTCAGTTTCTGCAATACACACAAGAGAAATATTTTGGATTAAAATACTCTTCCCTACAATTTCTAATAAAGAGTAACAGATATAATTAGATTAAAAACTTATAAATTAACAATTAAAAGCTGATCCTCACTTTTTGGACTCACTCCACTTAGAGGAGGGTCTCCTGATTCTTGGTAGCTTCCTGATAATAACTCTTGATCCTAGAAGTGTCAAGGGTCATTTTTGGAGCATAGTTCTTTGCTGTGGTTCCTGAATCATCATTAAAAATTCTTCTTCCAATTATACCTGTGACCAGTGGCAGTGACCTCACTTAAGGAGCTCACAATAAAATAACAAAATGCTGACCTAAATGTTATTTAAGGAAAGGTTTATACCTGCTTTGGCAATATCATGATGTATTCACATAGTGGTTATTCTACGGACCACACTTTATTGCAATGACCCCCCCCCCCTTTAGAATAATGAGTTCCCGGAAACAGACTTTATGCTTTATTCAACTGGGTATCCCACATGTAATATCAATGCTATTTGGCCATAGGTTGTACCAATAACAAGATACAAACTGTGAAAACATGTCAAAACCATTGAAGGTTTTAAAGGGTAAGAGTCTATACCATATTTAATTATTTATTGGCAACAAAGCACTTCTGAGAAGGTTCTGCTATAGTACAATCTAGTCAGAAAATATAGGGAGATTCCACGATAAATGACTTTGTCTTCGTAAGACCAAGGAAACAAATTCTTGACACTAATTAAGAGAAAAGTGTGCTTCAATAGCAAAAACAAATGGCTGCTGCGATTTTCAGATATTATGTTCACCCATAGAAGCAACATGGACACCTAGTTACAACAGAGCATATGGCTTGTAAAGTGGATTAGATGCTATAGAAAATATTACCAGGAAATATGTCATTTGAAGTTTCATGGTTCATTTTTATATCTACTGAACTGTAAATCACACAAATTAACTTATTAATTGAGCATCTTCATTGGAATGTGTTGTTAATAGAAAAAAACTAGATATTTCCTTGACCCTGCCTTTGGTAATCATCCAGAACGATTAGAATCTCATTTACTCTCCCAGATCAGTGTCACTGGGGAGCCATACTATCTGACAGGAGAAAATCCTGCCTTTACTGGGAATGCTACAACCCCTGTACCATAAATCAAGAAGCTCTAATGGGTTTGGGGGAAGCAAAACTGCTGTAAAGAGCCATAATTAAACCACTCTTTGAAGGCAGTGTGTGAAGGTAGCTAAATTCATTTATCCCTTCCATGAACTTCACTCTTCTGTGTGTTTGCTAAGGCTGCATCCAAAAACCAATTACAGATGTAGCTTCTGCAGTTGGCTTGCTATCACCAGGAGCAGCTAGTGTCCTGTAAACACTGTTCTGTTATCTCATTAATTGAGGAAACACAACTCAAAAAGCAAGTGTGTTTACTTTCAAGGTAATTAAAAGAAATATCTAAAAGGCTGGGGACTCCGCATCAACCTGCCAGCCTTGTAGAAAAAGTGAATGGCCTCAATTTCCATTTAACACTCAGGTAGATAAATTCTCACCAGAAAGCTCTGAAGAAATTGAGTTAAATATGGTAGATACACTGTTTGTTCTGGAAGATTTATTATTTAAGGAAACATTGTCTCACATATAAAAGTACCATGTATATGCTTAGACAAAGGAAGTTCAAACGAGTGGAAAGAAACAAAAAGGCAGCCTAGGAAGTGCTTTTGAAGGTGGAAATGAAGACTCAAACAGAAGAAAAAGAAAACCAACTACTTGTCACCTAGTTAGCTGGGAAAGGCTTTGTGGCCAGGTGCAATTTCAAGAGCTTTTTGGGTGATGAGGGTATTTGAAATGGTGGCTTCAACGCAATGCATCATTTATTTTAGAAAAGTCCAAAGATAATACATTTTAGACTATGTGCAGACAGATTCTTTGAAAAGAAAGATTCAAAAACACTCAACAAAATTTTTTTCCAAGAATAAATTACGCTTTGATGCACTGCAGTAATGTGCTTCTCGCAGTACCTTGACTGTGTGTGGAAAAAAAAGTGGGGGGATTATTAATGCATCCAAGTACTTCTGGTATAAATTACAAATAGTAATTTGTAAATTACATAAATGTTCAGTAAATTACCAATGGTCAGAAAATAGTATCTCATTAGCACTCAGTTTAACAGCTTTTTTAGGGTGTGTGTTAGAATTCTATTGCCTCCCAATAAAGGACTTCCCAAGTCAATTGAGTTTAAAGTCCCAATTCTATTAAGGACTCTTTAAATGTGCAAGTCACATTTAATTTTCTCAAATAATTTTTAGTGAATCATTAACTAAAGCAAAGAATATATTTACCTTCTCCTACTTCTCATATAATATGTACAGGAAAAATATAAAAGCAATAAAACATGGAGAAATTGTGAATGGGTAATTTTGGGTCAATGTTCACTCTGTGTTTCACAGGGCATATCCTTAACGTTTTCTTCAAATACATAAGAGATTTCAAAGTATCATTCTCAGACAAGCAAAGCACACATGTAACTAGCAAGAATTTAAACACAAAGTTGTGAAAATAAAAATCGTCACATAGCACCTCCATAAATTTTGTAAATGAATATTGTCAAAAAGGCAGTAGTCCCTTTGGTAGCATGACTCAACCCAGCTTGCAAGATTATGTTTTTGAATGTCATGACCACTGAATGGTGATAAAAACTACTTGGATAATCCTCTTCTCCTTTGATACAATAACTTTAGTCAGCTCCTGAGATGATATAAAAATTAAGAAAGCAGCAATAAGGGGGTTTGTCTAATTTTCTATGACTTAATCTTGCTTTCTCAGCTCCTTTGCCTTCTCTAAGAAGATTTCACTGAGAACAAATATCAGATCCTTTTCCATTAAGCCAAGTTTTAGACCCACTTAGTACGAAATATCCCAACAAATCATGTACAGCATATTTGTATTTTTATGACTAGTATTGCTAGTTACATAAGAAGAAAAAAATAATTGAGAGAGAAATTATTTGCTTGAATGTGGAAAAAGACAGGGACCTAACTGCATTTCTGGAATAAAAGCTTACACTTTCATTTATTTCTTTATTGTGAATGCTCTGGCCTATCTCAGATTCCCCTTCTGAAATACAAATTCTCATTGGATTGAGGTAGATTTTAGTACACAAAACTCTTCCATTCTTCGCAGCATTTCTATGAAGAAGGCCTTACCTAATTTCAGTTTCAAACAGGGAGACCTAAACCCCCATTGAGTACTGAGACTTAAACCCTTTCTTCTGATTTCAAAAACTGGATGTTTACCATGATACCTGTGTGAATGCCTTAATGGGAATTCTTTAAGGCCAGGCAAATCTTAATGGAAGGATTGACATGGTGGATTTGGACATTCTGTTATCTTCATCTCCCATCAAAGAAAAAACTATAGTCTTATTCAATTCAATTAAAATTTATAGGGCATATCCTATGCTCAGGACAGTGTTTTCAGGTTTGAAAGTTAAAGACAGATGAGAAGATTCAGTCCCTTTCTTCAAATAATTTATATCTAGTATGAAAAAAGAAAATACTATTAAATTCAACCAATCTTTGATGATCTAATATGTGTAAAACAAGCACTATATCTTATCATAGATATGTCATTATAGAAGCATTATGATATACATGTGTGTGTCTATATACATGTACACACACATACACACACACACACACACACACACACACACACACACACACTATGAAATGCTATGGGGCTGGGAGAAAGGAAATATTCTTGTCCCAGTGATGGGGGCCAGCTAAGACAGCCTAATGGAGATATGACTGAGAGATGAGAAATCTAAAACAAAAGGTGAAAGGGAGTCACGAACAGATTTTTTTTTTCTTCTTAAAATTTCTTCTGTGTAAGCAGGCCTTGTGTGGTGAGGACTTCTCCATCCACAATGTTAACAGTGATGGTGCAGTAAAGGTGGGGCGAGTGTGGGAGAGCCGAACAAGCCCGGAGTGATCATTAGAACTGAGGGCGCAGAGGCCCGCTGATGTTCCATGCACACTGACAGGTGAGAAGCTGTGACCTCACGTCCCCTCCTTCTCTTGCCTTCCGGCCCTGTGCACTTCTGATATCTCCCGGGTAAATCTTGCTTCTCCCTGTCTCCTCCAGCAACGCTCAAAAACCTGATATTCAACATATTTTAGAATTGACTATTTGGATGGAGGATGGAGTTCATGAAAAAACGAAAAGAGAGTACCGTTCTTGGACTCCCTGATCCTTATGAGCTGTGATGAAAGAATTCCCTAGAGCCCAGAAGAAATAAGACAAGACAAGAAAATAACCCCGGGGGAAAAGTGAGAGAAATAAGTTTAGAAAGACATGTATGCCCTAGGGCAAACAGAGTGCAAGATGGACTGGTTCAGAAGGGATAAAGAAAGTTGGCAGCCTAGAGGCAGTGGGGGGAGTTTCCACCTGTGCACAAGAAAAAAGATTTTCCTGGTTTGTAGAACTCTTCAAAATACACAGAAAATGATTATCGGCTTTTAAATCTGTCCTTGGGCTTTGTAACAGTCCTTATACACACATTTTCTCATTTGAAAATTTATCTTGGTAATATATACCATTTGCTAACTTTGTTTTCTTCATTGCATCTCAAGAAAAAATTGTAGTTATATTACCCCATGAAATCGCATATGCAGTATCACATTGTCTTTGAAATGTTGCATATAGAGATTGGAGATAGTTCTCTTACAAGCAAGGAATGTGAGATGTCTCAGTTCATTTGGGCTATAACAATTACCACAGACTGTGTATCTTATAAACGACACAAATTTACTTCTCATGCTTCTGAAGACTCCATGGTGGAGATCGTGGTTGAGTAAGAACGCTCTCCTGGGTTGCAGACTTCTCTCTGTGTCCTCATGTGGCAGAAGGAGAAAGCTGTCCCTCTGAAGCCTTTTTTATGAAGTCACCAATCCCATTCATGAGGTTTCTCCCCGCAGAACCCAGTCACCTCCCAAAGGTCACACCTCCTAATACTATCACCTTGGGCATCAGACTTTTTTAAGATATGAATTTTGTAGGAATACAAACATGTGGATCATAGCACAGGAGAATTCACAAAAAATGTATTTACCTCATGGATGATTTTCCATGCTTTAAAATAACTCATATAACTTCATAAAAAATATAATGAGGGACAAACAAAGAGAAAGGGCAGGGAATTTACAGTTGAGAAAACAAAATAAGAAATGAGCTATTAATACTTGAAAATAGTAAGAATTCTAACTACATTTTTTTCAGTTCAACGTAGAATTTATTAGTGATTATACTTGGTTAGCAAGGTATCATTTTTGAGTTCCCACTGAGTGACAAACATTTTCCACTCTTTGGTGATTATATTAAGTCTTCTTAAAATGTATATACATTTAAAAATATCATTTGCATATGACAGCTGAAGACATCAGTCTCTGAGAGCTTACCTAGTTCATAATTAGAAGAGTCAAGCTTTAAATTCAGCATTGTCCAATTCTTGTCTCTGCATTTTTGGACTCTCAAGGTAGCTAACTCAAAAGGTCTCCTAGACTCAAAGAGCGAAGGGAAGTTTAGAGGATGGAATCCTCAAGCTGAAAGGAAGTGGGGCTTAACAGTGCCTGACCTACCTATAGTAGTATAAAAAAGTTTTTAACATTGTAACCCCCAAAAAGGATTGTAGGAAACAGACTTACCCTGAAATTCACCAGTTTGTGACTGCATCATATTATACTACTTCATTAATTTAATTGTCCTAATAGAGACGTGGCTTAGAATAATTTTCACTTGTTGAAAATGTGTTTCTCAAATAAAAGTCTGTGTTTATATCCTCTTTATAATAAAACATGCTTTTATCCTTAGCAGAAAAGCAGCTTGACAAATATAGGCAAATATAGGCAAATATACCAATGATGTTCAGATTATTTTCCCCACTAATATCTTTTTAATATGTCATAAGAAATGGTGGCTACAGCTGAGCTTCGCCGAGTGCCACAAGGAAATACAATATTAAATGCCTCAAGTTCAAAATTTCTACATGGAACTTTCACTATAATCACTACGTGGTACTAAAAGCCATGATAGTAAATATGTACCAGATACATAAATTTGAAACTTTCTATGAGTGCTGCTATTATCAGTCTTTGCCCTGGGACAATCTGTGGATTTCAGGGAGTGAGTAAAGAATTATCCATGCATTAGAAATTCACAAATATTAATTCAAAGTCAGCGGGAAAAGATGTGGATGAGAAGACAAATATGTGATAAAAAATGTACATAGATTATTTGCACATCAAATTAGCTTTAGAAGAACAGTGTTCTTTATATAAAACATGCCTCCCAAGGTAAGATTTAGACTTCATTTACACACTTGGTAAAATTACTAAATTTCCATAAAACACTTAATTTAATGAACAATAGATTAGTCAGAAAGGTCCCTTGAATCAAATATGCTCTTTTGTTCAGATCCTCCACCCACATTTGATTTGTTCCTACATTGCGAACTAAATATAATTTTAGTTGATTGAAGCAAGATAATATAGAAATATGACAAGAAAGGAACTTTCCACACAAATCACCATTTTAATTATACAAAGAAGGAGAAGACAATAAGATTTGTCTGCCAACAATTGTCTCAGAAAGAAAAGAGAAAGCACACTGAGAAAAATAGGCCTATGCTCTTCATTATTGTGATCACGAAAACATTTTCTCATTTGGTTTTTGAAGAATTTTTTAAATAATAAAGAATTACGAAAAGCTTTGATATCCAAAATACATAAAGAACTCGTACAACTCATTAGCAAACAGGCAAACAATTTGTAAAAATAGGTAGAGGACTTGAATAGACATTTCCCGATAGAAGACACACACGTGGCCAACAAATACATACAAAGGTGCTCAACATTGCTAATCATCAGGCACATGCAAATCATGAAATATCACTTACTTCACACTTGCTACGATGGCTGTGGTCAAAAAGATAAGAGGTAGAAAAGTGTAGACGGAGGATGTGTAAAAATGGAAACCCTGGTACGCTGTTGGTGAAAATGCAAATTGGTGCAGCTGCTATGAGAAACAGTATAAATGTTCTTCAAAAAATTAAAAATAGAACTACCACATGACCCAACATTCCCACTTCTGGCTATATACCCAAAGGAAACAAAATCATTATCTCGAAAGGATATCTACAGCCCCATGTGTATTGTAGCATTATTCAGAATAACCAAGACATGGAAACAACTTGTGTCCATCGATGGATAAATAAGTAAAGAAAATGTGACATATGTACATGTATGTATACAGACTTATATGTATGTATATAAATATAGAATATTTTTCAGTAAAAAAATAAAAATAAAAATAGAAAATGAAGTCCTGTCATTCATGACAACATGGATGGACCTTGAATGCATTATGCTAGGTGACATAAGTTAGAAAGAGAAAGACAAATACTAAATAGCTCACTTACATGTGAGGTCTAAAAGCATTAAAGTCATAAAAACAGAGAGTAGAATGGTGGTGGCCAGAGATATTGAGTAGTGGAGATAATGGAGAGATGTTGGTCAAAGGGTAGAAACTTCCCACTATAAATAAATGAATTCCAAGGATATAAATGACAGCATGGTGACTATAGTTAACAGTGCTGTATTGTATACTCAAATGTTGCTGTGAGAGTAGAGCTGTAATGTTCTCACTACTACAACAACAAAATGGTACTTACGTGAGGTAAACAATATGTTAACTAATCTTTTGTGGTAAATTTTTACAATGCGTGGATCTGTTAAATCATCACATTGTACAACTTAAAGTTATACAATGTTATAGCTAAATAAATAAACACATACATACATACATACATATATACATATGTAATCTTTACAAGCACCTCAAACATAACATTTTTATGCAAGCGTTCATTATTTTTTATCAAAAATACTGCAGTAACCTACATGTCTTATCATCACTATTCTCTCCTCACCTCCAATATAGCTTCTATACTGCTCCTAAAATGTTGTTTCTAAACCAGAAAACCAGATATATCACACTACTATTCAAATTGAGGCAGATATCAAATCCTACCTAATTCCTTCATATGCTACACAAATATATTCATAAACAGATTTCTTCATACCCTCCTATCTTCTACCATATATACTCCTTGTCTCATGGCTCCTCTCCTTTCTTTGGTCACATCATTTTATTCAAAAATGTAACTATATCATGCCTTACACAGTTCCTTTTCTTTAACATCCAATGCCTCTTCTTCCAAGGTACTCACTCCATTCCTGTGTCTCTACCTCAACTTTGGGAACCTCTGTCAACCTGAGGGGCTCCTAATCATCCCTTAAGATACAGTTCAAGTAACACCACTTCTCTACAGCCCCTCCCCCAGCCACTCAGTCCTTCCCCTTCGTTCGCCATAGAGCTTTTACTAAAGTGACGATCCTGTGAGATGTTTTCCTGTTTCTCCCTACTGAAGGAAAAGACTGTAACTTGCTTATGTTGTATCTTAGTAGTTGGCTGGAGCTGGCTAATTCCAGTTTGTGAAAGATAATCACTAAATAGGCAGGAATTTTACAAACTGATGGTTAAATTGTTCATAGTTTGAAATCAACCATGGTAGGAGTGTTTATACCACAAAATGGACAAACTTCACATATAAGGACTCTTTTTCTCCTTAAAGAGTTAGTTTGTGAGCATAACTGAGTTCATCCCCATAGTCTAGCAGAGTCCTTATATATTCAAAAGAATTGTTTCAGTTATTAATGTGACTTCAATCAGGTAAAAATTACTTGGGCATAAGTATAAATAATAAAATGTAAATATAAATGTATATTAATATACATATATAAATATAAAAATAAAACAAAGGTAACTACAACAACAATGGTAGAATTTCAAATATTGTTACAATTTGAATTACAATCAGACGATAATAAATAAGTATGGATTTCCAGTTTACAAGTACTTGGAAATTTTATTCCAAGACTAGATGATCTGTAGGGTCAGGTGATGACTGGTACAAATTCAGGAATGTGGGCTTATTTATCTTTATGTCATTACACATCATGTAGAATCTGTCATGTGACTGATCCTCATTAAATTCTTATTAAACAAATTTCCACATGAAAATAGATTGTATTTCTCTATCCGAAGAATTGGTTCTTTTTATTGATTCATATAAAAATCACTGCTAGAATCAGCACCCATAGGTAAATTTTTTTGTTCAGAAACAAATACTAAGCTAGTGTAAAGCAAAAAGGAAGAATTTTTCTAAAAAATAATTGCTATTTGTCCTGAGATATTTATTTTTAAGAATATTAAATATTGATTATTTTTATAGTAACTCTAAATAGATTTATGTATGTAGTAACTGTGTTATGTATATGCACATTTATCTATTTTAAACATATGTATTAATTATAAAATTTCTTGGAGAAAATATATATAAATAACTACAATAATATAAGTAACCACAGTTACAGTACAATGAAAAAATTATTAACATGCAGAATAATTATAATTTTTATTTACATTTGTGTTTAGGTTATTATTTATTTCATATATAAGTTACAGGTTGTCAATTTTTAAACACTATAAGCAGAGGAGTTATATAAAACAATGGATCTCACTGCATACGTAATGAGACAGACCCACAGTGGCATATGCAAACCAGCCCAGGGTTAAGAGTACAATTTCAGGTAAACTTCGTCCAACACACTTATTTTGCAGACGGTGAAGAAATGTCAAGAGGTTGATTTTATTTCTTTGTCCTCATACAACTAGCTAAGGGCATAGCCAGGATTTTAATTCAGTCACTGACTTTTAAAATGACATATTTAATAGTACCTAACCTTTGTTGTGCGAGTGTGTGTGTGTGTGTGTGTGTGTGTGTGTGTGTGTGTGTGTGTTGGCTGTGGAGAAGATAAGAATGCTGTTTAGAAATTATTAAAAACTAAAGAACAACTGAAGAAACATTTTGAACTTGGAAATCTAATTAGCAATCCAGTCACGAAGTGGGTGTCCATAGAGGGGTTTTCACCAGTTAAATGACAAGCAAGTTACAGACTCAAACCTACAACTCACATTTGAGTGCTCGAATACGGACTTTCCCAGATGTTTTTGTTTTCTTTTGGTGTATGTGTTCTTTATCCATCACTGTTTTGTTTTATTAAGTAATTTTGAACCTCATACCATGACATAGAAAGATAACTTTTTGTGTTGTTTCCTTATTTCTAATTTCATATTTCTGATATTGCAAAATAGACAAGATTATTAATAATTTCATCAAACTACCATTGATACATAGTGGGTGTTTGAAAAATAGTTCTCAACATATAAATGATTTTATTGTACTTGATAATCACTTCCTACTGGCTATCCCATTTCTTCCATCTTTAACAGAAGAAATTTTGGAAATTCATTTCAGCTAGTTTATCTGATTATTTAAACTCTTAGATAAGTGTACTTTTTACATACATTATTTTGAGCACAATATATCTTATAAAATTTTCCCTTGATTTGTCAGGAAGGTCAAATGTATTCCTTACATTTTAGGTTAGGCATGCCTCACAGTTTAAAACTTAAACTTAAGGCTAGAGAATACAGATTCTCACTTAAGTGACATCTGTAGTTTATGTTAGTGGATACTCAGTTCAGTTCTAAGCATTCACAGTTACTTGTCTTATGAAAAAATTTTCTAACAATTATCTTAGTGAGATTCATTTTATAATTCAAGAAGTAAACTTGCTGGAATAAAGAAAAATATCTTTTAAGTCCTTGTTGAGGGCAGAACCACATTATTTTTATTTTTTCAGCACTTAGCAGATTGCCAAGTACAAATAAATTGGCAATAAATGTGTATTAAGTAAAATTGGATTTAAAAAAGATTCAAAACCAAAACCAAAACCATCTCAGCTCTCTTAAATTATTCACATTTTTTCAAAATGTCTTTTAGTTGTTGTAGCCTGCATCATTACATTTTGATGAATAATTCTATAATATTATTTATGTTAGATATGTGTATCCATTTGAAGTCTCAGGAAAGAACCAATCTGAAGATATAAACTTGGGAGTGGTCGGTATACAAATTGTTTTAACCCATTTCCCATTTGCCCCAAGAATACTTGTCTGTGACTCTTGTCGCTACAGCATTTCCCTGGGGATAATTCATGGATTACAGTCCTAAACTTATCCCCAAAGTCCCATGCTTTGAAGTTGACCACACAAGAAAATACTATTAAGCACTTATCATCATATGCATTTTTGTTACATTAAGACTAGAGACAAATTCTGTTTAGAAATAATTCCAAGAACAGTTTTTATATTTTATTTTCACATTGAAAACGAGTCAGATTTTCTCAGCCTCCATGAGTGTCTTTATGTAAAATTAAATAAACATGGCAAGGAGCTGCTCTTTTTTTTTTCTAAACAGGAAATGGGTTAAAGGTATGAAACAGGAGAGAATATAGATAGTGAAGAAATTTAAGGATTCACACTTGAGACAGTCGAAACATAAAAGGCCTGAAAGAGACAGAGGAACCAGCAAAAAGGCTGACAGTGGCTAGTGAGGTTAAAAAAAAAAAAGCAAAAACAAGTGGGGGACATGCTCACCTATATTAAATGCTATCAATACATCAAGTAAGATGTATATTCTATAAATTAATCTTCTTAACTATGACAACATGCAAGAAAATCACATTTTTAGGAGCTAAAGTAGAATTAATCATTTTAATAACAAATTGCATAATGTTCTCTAGTGAATGTTTTTCTTTTATTTCATGTTGAAATTACTTATGATTGTAAATTATTAAATGTGTTTAAAGCTTCTGTTGATAAACTCTGTGAGTTTTCTGTCTGTACCTTCGGTCATCTTCATATCTGTTCACACAAATCCTGAAGTCCTTGTGATCCATCTCTGTTCAACCTAAAGATGGAGTAAATATATTTACTGTACCCTTAAAGACTATGAATGATTTTTATATTGTTATAGGCAGATTGTGAAGTGGCATTTTTCTGTGGATTTCACAATATAAAGGTTTTAATCCCATTCATAAAGTACTGAGCTGCTCAGAGGTCAGGGTCAGATCCCTAATGCCAAATATTACAGTTAACGTAATGATGAATCAGAATCCTTATTTTGAGGGTATAACTCTTAGTCTCAAACTGTGCCCAAACACAGGATAGAAACCCAAGTTACAGCCAAATTTCTCTAATACCAGCCAGTAGTTGCCCCAGACGGTTGTTGCTACTTCATTTGGTTAAGATTTTACAGGTCCACCTCTTCAGCATAGATTTTCCCAACTCAAAGATCTACATAGCATCTCTCTCTGACCAAAAAAAAAAAAAAAAAAAAAAAAGAGAGAGAGAGAGAGAGAGAGAGAAAAGGCAGGGATGTCTTTCCCAGTGAAATGGAAGAACCAAGGGCAATTCAAAATGCCCTTATTCACAACCTTCGTGCTATTCACCATTGCTTCTAAAGGACTGCACAGACAGAAAGTTCTTTTCATTATTTCTGGACCCAGAAATAATTAAAAGACATTTCACAGTGATACAGATATAGTATCTTCCCACAAAAAAACAATCAATAGCACAGCAAAATATTTCATTTTTGGCATAAAATTATTGAAATCTTAGAATGTCATTTTATTCAACTCATTCTGAGACCTTTTTGGGTAGCCAAGTCACCAGACTCTTCTTCTATGCTGACTTTGGTTTCATGAATTTTTGTGAAGGTTGGGCTTCTCCTCTGGTGGCAGTACAGATAAAGGGAAGCTATTGGTGGAATACTAAAAATAGTGAAGGCACAGTTGGGTACATATTACCAAACCAAAATTGGGAAAGATCACTTAAAGAAGAATTTTTATGCCATTTCTAAGTACAAAAATAAGTTTTAGCAGATGAGGCTTGAATATCAAAATATTGGGATTTCCAGGACAATAGTAAGGCTTATGGGACCTTTAATAAAAGAAAGTGTTTCAGAAAACCCAGGGTCTTCTGAGAATATTTTAGAGCATTTAGTTGCTATAAATATAGTAAATAGTGCCACAGTTTATTAGAGAATTGCTATGGGAATTGTTCTTTATAACATACAAATAACAGGGAGTCAGAATAGTAAGACTCTGCTGTGATTGTTACAAAGAATGAGGCTCGGAGAGATTCTTTCACACTCACGTGGCAATATGAAACGACCTCATGTGACCTGCTCAATAAATTATTGGTTCAAAACCAATAAAGCAAAGATCCTTTTGTATTACAGTGTGTGAAAAAAATAAACAAAATAAATAAAATCATAGTATGCATTTACTTCGTGTTTTCTCTGTCCACTCACTCTTATCCCAGATTGTAGGGGTTTAAATGGCAGGAAAGAGAAACATTCTAAAGAGTTCCATAAGCTAAAACAGCGTGCTCAAGAACAGACAGCATTCCTAAGTGATTGGAGTGCTCCCTTCTCCTCGTATCCAGGGAGCCAAATGACACCTCTTAGGTAATAAATTTTGGCTTTTGATTTTAAGGTCCTACAAGGCAGGATAATTCTCTTTGTATGGTTCCTAGAACAGCACCATGCACATTTGAACATTTAATCAGTGCTACTTGATAATGAATATAAGATTTTATAGCAGAGAATCAAATTGATCCTGAGAGAAAAATATCTAACTCTTAAAGCTAAGTGCTTTCTTCTTAGTTGCTGAGTATCATCTCCCCTAGCTCATCAATGGATAACATCCTCAGATAAAGAGCCACATTCAGTTACCTTGAACCTTCCCAAGGTCAGGCCGAGACATGACTAAAAATAGAATACATATTACACAGTGCACTTCATTTAAAGACCTAGAAAATTAACAGGGATTTTTAAAGGGTCACTCACACTTAAGGCTGTTTGGCACGAAAGTGATGCTCCTCCCAAACTGCCACACATTGAGAAGCACTCGTGGCACAGAGGTCTTTCAACTATCTTGACAGACTATTGAAAAAATCACTCACCTCTAATATCTGGGACGTAATTCCCCTTAGTACATGAGAGAATGCAAAAAGCCTTACCTATCGACTCGTTAGATTCGTGTTTCCAAGTGCAGTCCAGACTGCCAATGAACTGTCAGGGTCCAAGGGCAAGCAGCACAGCACCAGTACTTGGGTCATGTCTATACGTCCCAAGGCGGGTTCTCACCTATTCTTCATCTTCCTTGATTCCTGCCTAGAACTTTCAAATTTGACTAATTCTATGAGCGATCCAATATCCTCCCAATATTTTCTTTTCCTCTGTAAATTAACTAGAGTCAGTTTCTGGTTGCTCATTTTTTAAAATTTTTACCTGACTAGCAAAAATGGATGCTTTATAAATGTCTTTGTTAACAAGGTATATTGCTGAATAAAGGAAAAAAAATTGGAGTTATGTTTATTATACAATATCATTTTGTCTAAAATATATTAATTAAAATGTATATCAAACATTTAATAGAGAATATGGTGTCTTTGGAGAATAGATTTACAGTTATTTTTAATTTATCTTCTTATATATTTCTGTGGTATTTTTTATTTTTAACCGAAACTTATTACTATAAAATAAAATACAAAAATACTCATTACCAGAAAAATTCATCAGAGAACTAATATTTTCATAATGCTCCTAATCCATAGACTTTTGAAGTCCTAACTATTAAATATGGTTATGGTTATATACAGAATGGTAGTGTACCAATATTAAATATTCATGTCCCATGGTGGAGCAGTTAGAACAGGGGTAACAGCTGTTCTAATATGGTTATAAGTAACCATATAAGTCGTGCATGGCTATTTACTAAAGAGCCTTAGAATGAAAAATGTACCGTGTTTTGTATGTGTGCGTGTACTTGTATGTGTTTGGGAGAAAGAGACAGAAAGGATAGCTAATAGATAAGTTGCCCCTGAAATTCTGAAAGAATAGGCCTTAATAATCAGTGAAGTTTAAATAGAAACATTGCACCAATAATTCCAAGATAACTGAAATATACTTGACTAACACAGAGGCCCTGATCCATTTAGAGTATGCACTTGGGTGACAACACCTTAACTATTCTGTTATCATAAGCCAAAGAGGCTATCACCTTCTCAGAAAGAAGAAAATCATTAAAACTATTGAGACTTAAATATGTGAAAAATTAGAATAGTTTCAATAAAATTATGTTGTAAGAACAACCTAACTCAGTGGTTTACAATAGCAGTGGCTTATTTCTAATTCATCTTCTATGTCCATCGTGGTTCAGCTACTGTCCCTCCCTATGTCTCCTTTATTCCTAGGCTTAGAATAATGGACCATTTCTATCAGGAAAATATATGGCCTTGTGGCAGAAAGGGGAAAAAAAATGGCAAAATCCTCACTGGGTCTTAAAGTTTTCTCTTAGAAGCAACATATATCACTTCTACCTCATTTTCCATCAGCCAAAATAATTCATATGGCCACATCTAATTTTATTCCTACCCAGGGAGAGGAAGCAAGTGTTAAAAAAAATAATAATACCTTTATCCGTAAGGTATGCTTATGAAATTCACCAGGAAAGTAAAACAGTGAAGTAAACGAATAGATTATTTCTGTTATTATGCTATGCAAGTTATTAAAATGATTTGCACACATGAACAGTCTAGGCATTCATGCAATCATATCTTTTAAAATGATAGCATAATTAATGCTAGAAAGACATTATCTAGTTTTGGGAATTTTTAATTTCTATAATCTGAAATAAATCTTGATGTGTAAATTTTCAGTCTAGACTTGACTTAAAATGCCAAAGTAGTCAAGCTGAATCCATAATTTGTAGGGTATGGGGGGGTGGGGAGTGAGAACAAAGCTAGGACAAAAGGAAATATAGTTCTATGACTGAGAATTCAAATTCACCTGAAAAACAATCTTGCAAACACTGAGCTCTAATAGATGTCAGGTACTGCAACAAGGAGTTTTATGTACATAATTTTTAGTACCTTTTCCTTAAAACTCTATTGGTTTGTTCATTTATTTTCACTTTTTGTCAATGAGAAATTAGACTGAATTCGACAGCTCTTAAGTGACAGGACAGATTTAAACCTGTGATAACTGACTCCAAGTCCATTGCTTTTACTCTATCAATCCACACATTTAAGGATCTAAAGGGCTGTGCATGAAATTTGTAAGAGAACACCAAGGCTTGGAATCCAACACAGAGAAATTCTATGATATCTGGGCTGTAATATCCAGGAAAAATTTTGGCGGCAGATAATTTGGCAGCTGGCAGAGGGCTGCCATCTTCATCCAACTCAAGGAGCTCACAGTTGGGTTGAAAGAAGCTCCTACAGGGCTGCAAGTACATCCATAGAATTCAAGCTCTGGGCTCCGAAATTCCTCCATATTGTTGCCTCTTCCACAATGGAGAGAAGCCCAGGTGTGTATGCCAGCAGGTGGAACACTTGGTGGTTGATTAAATAGCCCCATTATTAGTCAGGCATGTGATTTGGGGATTTTGTGTTGGGTGATCTTCAGGTTCCATGATAGATGGGCATTTCCATTCCTATCTAGTCCCAGTTAGGACCACTAGAACCCATTCACAAGATGACTAGTGGAAACTGGAGCCATTTCTGCCACCAAACAGAGCTAACTGGTGCCCATGGACTGATGTCACCACCTGTTAGCATGTGTACTGTGTAATTTCTTAGGTGACCAGTGGTGATTTTTATTTTTCACCTTTGTCTTAGGTTACCTTATGTTTGGGACCTAACTAGTTCTCTCACACTGTAGGCCCTTTGTTTTCTGGCAAACAGACTTTAGATGAGGTTGAGGATGCAGATTGTCTATTTTTGTCTTTGGCACCAATACCACAGAAAGGAAATAAAAGGAAAGCAGCAGATCGGGGCTGGTGGCAAAGGGAAACTGAGCTCTGGAACTAATGTGACCTATCAGAGTAACTCCCATGTTGGGACATTATATTATACTATCACCATCATTAGTCATTTGATGTGGGCTACCCTGGGAGGGTCAGGATCTTGGGTGAGCTGGTTCCATTTGAGGAGCAGCACCTAAGGTTATGGTGGGCCTCTCTGCCTAAGGGGAACTGAACAGGAATGGTTCGTACTTCCACCGCTACCACAGATACCGGCTCTGTGCCACCACAGACAGCTTCTACTTAAGTGGCAGTAGCACAGAATACCTCTTAAGGTAGGTCCTGTGGGCCTGTGTCCTTGTGCAGGGCAGGATCTGAGGTCCTCAACAAAGAATTTACAGCAATGTACTCTGAAGACCATCAGGCTAGATCGGGGAGGGCTACAGCGCCCTCTGAATATATGCAGCCCTGGGGGGACAGGCACCTCTGTGCTGAGACAGATCAGTGGCTGACTGCCTGGGATGTGATCTGTGCCCTCAAAATGGAGCTGCTGTGAGTGAGAGGGACTCTATCGCCAAGGCCCACAGGACCTTCATGAACCGTATATCCTTCCAATTCTTACAGAAAATTCAGCCTCATTATAATCTAATGAGACCACCATCATATATACAGTCCCTGAATGACCAAAGTGTCATTGTGAGGACCAGGATCGTGCTGTGGTCAGGTGCTCTGTCTCTATCAGCAGTGAGTAATGTGCCAGCAGTTGTTCTGCAAAAGGTACATAATTCTCTATTGTGGATACCTTGGCTGTGCTCCAGACCCTCTGGAGGCCTGTGCTGTGATTCTCTCAGTGGGACTTGCCATAAATTCCACATGGCGTCTTCTCCTACCGCAGAACCCTCCACTATCATAGGGACGGCTGAGTTGTGTAGCCCAAGTGGCACAGTTGTTTGCATCAGAGTCTGAACATGATGTAGAGTTATGTCTTGTTCTGGGCCCCACTCTGAGCTGGCAGCCCTATTTGTCACTAAGTATATGAACCAGATCAGTACTTCCAGGTGTGAAATATACAGCCTCCAAACCCCAAAGAGGCTTTGCATTTTCTAAATTCATGGTGGGAGGTGCAAGATGCCATAATTTATCTTTTACTTTGGCTGGTATGTCTTGGTATGCCCATGATAACGGGCTGCCTAAAAATTTTATAATAGTGATGTGGAAGAATGCTGAATATTCATAAGGTTTCTCTCTCACCCTCTGGAACCCATACAGTAGTCCTCTCTTATTGGTGGTTTCACTTTCCAAGATTTTAGTTATTCAAGGCCAGCTGCAATCCAAAACTATTAAATGGAAAGTTCCAGAAATAAACAATTCATAAGTTTTAAAATTTGCACTGTTCTGAGTAGCATGATGAAATCTCACCAGTCCCACTCCAGCATGTGATTCCTCCCTTTGTCCAGTAGCTGCTCCCTGCCCATTAGTCACTGGGGAGCCCTCTCAGTGATCAGATGGACCACCGTGGTATCTCAATGCTTATGTTCAAGGAGCCCATGCTTTACTTACTAATGGCCCCAAAGTGCAAGAGCAAAGTGCACCAAAGCGAAGACTTACAGTTCTTCCTTTAAGGGAAAACATTAAAGTTCTCGACTTAATAAAGAAAAGGAAAAAATTGTATGGTGAGGTTGCTAAGAGACACGGTAAGAATGAATCTTCTGTCAACGACACTATGAAGGATGAAAAAGAACTGTGTGCTGTCACACCTCAGACTGTGAGAGTTACAGCCACTGTGTGCTAAGTGCTTAGTTAAGACAGGAAAGGCCTTAAATTTGAGGGTGGAAGACGTGAGCAGAAAATGCATTCCAACTGACAGCAGTGTGTTGTGCTGAAAAGCACTGAGCCTCTACAGAGACTTCAGCCAGGGACCCCCTGAAAGGGGGGACACCAAGCCATTTACTGCAGGTAGAGGATTGTTACACAGATTCAGCAACAGGTTTGGACTGAAAACAATAAAAATTACTGGACAAGATGTGTTGGCTGATGAAGAGGTGTTGTTACATTTCTAGCAAAGTTGAAGTTGATTAGGATTTAGTACTATCCATGGTTAAAGGAATTCACTGGGAGTCTTGCAATGTATCCTTGTCAAATGATGGGGGATCACCATATGTGTAAATAAAGTGTCACTTCGTGCACATTCTACTTGATTAGCACGATACAGTGGATCAATGTGATATTCTGCTGGATATCCAGAACACTGCAGCTGATACAACGGCGGGAAGGAAAAGTTAACATAGCTCCAGGGAAAAACTGTAAATAGGCAACTTTGTACATTACAAATGTCCTTTCGTACATTACATGTGAATGCACACTGTTTCTGACTCTCTTTTCACATAGGGATAGGAAAAACTCATTTGCCAAATCAAAGGCCACATATCACATATGTTAGGTCATATTAATAAAAGTTAGAACATCTGACATGGATCCACAGTGAAGCTACTGCTTGTAGTCTTCTGGTTTCTAGAGGAGTCAGACCACTGAATCAAATGAAGACATGATGAGAACCATCCCTTAAATCAGCGGTGTCCAAACTTTTGACTTCCCTGGGCCACATTGGAAGAAGTGTCTTGGGCTACACATAAAATACACTAACACTAATGATAGCTGATGAGCTAAAAGAAAAAGGTCACAAAAAAAATATCTCATATCTTAAGAATTTGTGTTGGGCCGCATTCAAAGCCGTCCTGAGCCATAGAGGACATGCCTGCTTTAGATTTTAGAAGAAGCCCTAATTTCTGCCCTTTCCCTCTTCACCCTGGAGTACAATAGTACCTTTAATTTATGGTTTTGTTAGGGTAGGGGATGACTTTCAGGGACTTTGTCTGGCCTTTTCACAATCAAGCTCTCACTATATAGGCAAATGACCCAGTGTGGTCACCAAATACCAAGTATATCTATCCAAATTATACATTTGAGGGTCAGGAAAGTAACCCCTCTGAGTAGCTTAGCAGACCACCCGAACCCACTGTGAGCTGGTCTCAGACAAGACATTTATTACCTGCCCCCACCTCCCTCCCCCACACTAACAAAGGGACTATAATGACACTTCATGTCTCCAGGTATCAATGTCAACTTGGTTTTTGTTTCTAGCATTCCTCAGGATCAATATTCCCCTTTCTCCACTATGAAGTGACCTAAATAAATGGCCATGTGTCTTTCTGGGGAAGGACTGGGAGATCATTACTATAAATAGTTTCCATGTTGTAGGATCCTTCCTCCTGGGGACCCAGTTCCTTTTCAACCAAAAGGTTCTAAGTGAAAACTGCCTCAAGTCCAGAAATTAACACAGGAAGCTGAGTTCATCCTGAAGATGAAAGGGAGCTGAAGTCACTCTGATATCAGCAACCCAACAGGAAAGGCCTCAAGGCATTCCTTACAGGATGACCCAGGTGAGAGACCACCAGATCCATTATACCTCTCTCAATTATTTCTTTTAGTAAAAAAGTTCTTTTTGAAAAAAAACACATGAGCCTAAAGCAACCTCAATCAGAACTACCTTTAGATAATTACAGGAGGCATCTGTCAGATTCAGTGAAAAAGAAGACAGAAATTAAATACAGGCTTACCGATTATTTCTAAGAGTATGGCCTCACTATTACAAAAGTGAGATGCCATCATCAAAGGCCTTTAAAAATCACTATTAAAAGCAATAGAGAAATTGATTACATTGTAAGATCCAAAGTATGCCCAAACAAAAATAAAGTAAAAAAACAAAAAACAAAAAATTAAAGTAGTTTCTCATGTTCTAGGCACTGACAATCAAGGATTATAACCAAAGTATCTCAAGCAACTTAAATAAAAATGAAGATCTTTGCCTGTGGAAAGGTGTGAGATGATTCAGTTACTAGATCACTATTAATGAGACCCTAATGTTAAAGATCCACATGAAGAAAATAGATAAATAGCTTCCCCCATCTCTCTGTACTGTGAAAGACCTATGGTACGGCTCTCCTTGACCATGTGATGAATGCATGAAAAGCTCCATGAAAATGTCCATGAGATCGTTTTGCATCCTTCAGTTCAGAACTAAATGCCAGTTTTCCTCTAAATAGCCAATACATCCTTCACGGAATCAAATTTTAACTCAAGTCAAGGAGTAGCCATGGAGAAAGTTCGGTATAGGAAAAGTACTCAGAGACATGGAGGAAACAAATACTAGAAAAGGAAGAGTAGAAAACTAGAACTTAGAATAAAAGGAAAGATAGAATAAAAATTCAGTAACTGTATGGACACATAATATTGCTCAGAGATGAATGTATTTTGATATTTTAGGCATTTCATTTTATTTTATACTTGGGACCTTTGTAAACATTTTTAGGAAATCTCATTTTGTGGGCAGTTGGGCTATTTCCTAAGTTTATCAGAATCCTATTATACTTCAATCTTCCCCTAAAGCATTTAGTCTTGTCTCTGGATTGTGCACAAATCCAATTAGCACACTCTCAACTCAATTTCCAAGTAGTTAATTGAAAGACTGAGTAGATGAGATTGGAAAGGGATTCCTAAAACACGCAAGTTGTCCGCTAGGCTACTAAAAATAACTGCAATTCATCTTCTAAGATTTCTCCCTTTAGGTTGTAATGAAACCAAAACTATCACTGTAGTAGCAATAACAATAACCAGCATCAGTATATACTTAACATATTTTTACAAAACTGGTTCACAAATGGCATTTTAATCATTCTTTTCAGTAACCCTTGGAGAACATCTAAGTATTACCAAATACATTCTTGATACAATATGGATCTGACAAAATGCAAAAATATTTTTCTTTGTAATACTGACAAGACACCCTAAAATGGCTTAGGCACTTTGGAATTCATAAAGTTTAAAATTTTACTCAATATCTTAGCATCGCCTATTCACCCTGTCCCATAATATTCATCCTTACCTGTCTGCCACCTAACAAAATAATTGTCTACTCTTTTCACAAATAGAAAGGAAGAAAAATAACTGTCACCGAAATGTTCTGACAGTCAGCATCCATCCATGCACATAACGAAACTATGCCGGGCACATGCTGGCTTTGGCTGCTGCGTTAGGTTTTTATGTCTAATCATCCTACCAAATGGTTTCCTCTCCCTTTTGGGGGGCAGTGGACCACCGATGACCACGTGATAAATAAAAAGGCTGCATGGACATTTTCATTTGAGCTTGCTTAGAATCTCTAGATGTCAGAACAATCCAACAGTTGTCTTTGGAAAATGCAGACCGTCACTGTAACTAGTCTACTCTGAACATGTAGCACGTTTACATGGCACTCCCAAGAAGCAAAGAGTCATACAGAATTCTTTTAGAAGCAATTGTGCCCAAGATGCTCTAACCCCTATTGGGTGATTTAAAGTTACTGTGATGCCAACACCAATTGATACTGCTTTGTGAGGAAGGAACAATAAACATAAATATATTACACATATTTTGTTAATTTTATTTTTTATGAAACATCATTTTAGTGTATGTCTTTCTAAAGACATCGTTAGTGTCTTTAAATTCTAGACATTAATTACTGAAAACCCACAGTTGACACAGTGATTGTTTTTATAACAGACATAGCACAAGCCAATGGAGCTGCTTGGCTGAAGTTAGAATTGTCCCTCTCCTCTTTAACAGAAGCCTGTTGACTGGAAGTGAAAGGTGTCACTTTTCACACATTTCTGAGACATCTCTGGATGTGCATGGAGCTTTTCCCATAACCTGCAGAGCAGCTCCGCAGACTTAGGGGTCACTCTTCTGCCCAGAATTTCCACCTGTTACCCTAAAGAGGCTGAAAGTCCTAAAGGAGTGTTCTTGGGGTCTATGGCAATGAGTTTATATTTTTTAAATGCTTTCTTAAAATCCTTGATATTTTGAATGATACTGAGTTTTTATGAGGGTATTCTCAATCAATCGCTTATCCTTTTCTCTTTAAAAATTTTCTGGTATCTTCTGTGACTCTCTAAGGTGCTTTTGCAATTATGTGTGAGCAAGCTTCCAGGCAAATGTCATAAATGTTCCCATCCTTGTAGAAAGATGTACAGTAGACACCCCATTAACCGGTTTTGCTGGTTGCTTAAGAGTGCCGGTTGCTTGAGTTCTGGTTAATGGACAGTCTACTGTTTTCAGTTTTCACATGACTCAGGTAAGAAACTTTTCAATATGTCATGGAAGAGTTAAATTACTACACCAAGCATACTATGCAAAATTTGGCTATGCGTACTTATTTTGATTCACTTTGGCTATGGACCTAAGTACAATGTGCAAAATAAATTTTATAATCATTGTCTTAACTTCCCCTAAAGCAAAGGTTGCAGTAGCCTATGCTACTATTTGATTAGGGAGTATAATCCCAAGGACACAGGAGTGGGTAGAAAAGAGTAATGAGTGGGCACAGTGAGAGTCATCCCTCATTGTTCAGCCTCTTACACAGGCCCATTTCCAAGCAATCTATGATTACCTAAGGGCGACTATCAATGAACGATATGTACATATTTTCCAAAATATAAATTCATATCATTTTGTAAATTGTGTTCTGAAATAGACTTAATACTCAAGCAATGCAGTCATAATTTTGGTAATAGCATGGCATACCTTTCTTAATTCATTGAGAGCTGTGAAATGATTAATTTTTTTCAGGCTGAATGAAATCAATAGAATTGAATTAACACAAGATTTACAGCCAAATGGATAACCTCTCCTCTCCTCCCTTGGGCTATAAGCATCCATATGTACTAGAAAAAGCTCCTTAGAAAATAGAAGGCATTCATAGTTACAGTAAAAAAAAAAATTGGAACAGGAAGGGCAAATGCTATATTTTCAGAGGCAATATAGGATCTCTTGCTTGCAGTGACCCCTACAAGCTCTCAAAGAGGAAAAGGGACATCTTCTGATGTCTTGTGTGCATACACCAAAAAACTGATTCAACTGATGTGTTCCATACATTTCTGAATATAATACTTAAATAAAATTGGATAAATCATTGCAATAAAATTCTACAGTAATCCCAGGCTTTTCTGAGACTGTGTTTATTAAGTTCTTACTTGTTAATTATTCACACATAATATGTACTGTAGTTGCCTTATATATCAACTCAGTACTTAATATTTGACCTCTTTTGTCATGTTTGTTTTTCAAATAATGAAACATCTGGGAACCATACATCATCATTATTTTTCCCTTTTTGCAAAAATAAATTCTACCCTTTTTAAGAGATACCTTTGGGCTAGATCAAATTTAATGAGATGACCTTTCTTGCATAATTTCTTTCAAAGATGTACAGAGAGATACTCTTCTACTACATTTATAATTATAGACTAATTTTATAGACTCCTCAGCAACATACCTGAAAGAAAACTCACAAAGACTGATACATGTGATGAGAAATTATGCCCACTATTTTGTATTCTCTCACTCATTCTGTTTATGGCAATGGAAACCATTGATACCGAGCTGTGTCTTTTAGTAACTTCAGCAATCCAGCAGCAACTGGATGGATGGATCATTAGCCTGAAATGTAATAAAACAGTAAGATTTTTGGGTTCCACCAGAGCCTCTGCAGAACAGTGATATATTAAGTAGCTCAAGTAATCTCACCTTGGACTAGGGGAGCAGCAAGTCTCCCTCAGACGTACCCCTGCATTTATTCAGGTGTCCTCTGTTGTGTTCATGTCACTCTCTCCTCTATTTACAGTTGCAAGAGGCAGGGAGTGAGCGGTGTTGGATGAGGAAAGATGGCTGTGTGAATGAAGACAGGAATGTGCTAGATTAATATGGCAAAACTCAAGGGCAATTACTTGTTAGGTAAAGGGACTCACAATATGGTCCTCATGACAAAACCATTACTTCCCAGTGTTCCAGGAGTATAATAGGGCCTTATTAATTGATAGCCTAAAGAAATGACCCTAGAAATTTCAGACTTACAAACTCAACATTTGTACCTGAAAAAAATCCTGAAAGTGAGGAAGGGAAAATCAACACAGCAAAATCAAAGGATGAATCATTTCAAAGAGAAGAAGTTATAAGGTAATGAGCAGAATGTTTTGTGAAGGGGAGCAGAGCTGACTCCTAAAAGACTGCTATAACCTATCCTATCGCAGTGAAATCCTTATTCAAAAGAATAGATAAAAGAAGGTTGTATGCAGTTTGGAATACAGCAAAGACTTTCTATTTGATAGCATTAGTATATTATTACCCCATGTATATCTGCATAGTTGTGGAGCTTTACTTTTTTTTTTTTTTAAGACTATGAGAAGTAAAAAGTTAATACTCAATTTTGTATTAAAGTAGAATGTCTGAATTACTGCATTCCATCTGGCACGTTTTGAAAGGAGTATTTTCTCAACTTCTACGAAAATCTAAAATGGATTAAAGGGCTGATTCCTTTGATAATTATATTTTAATTCTGTACAAGTAATTTAGTTTTTTTCCCACAGAGAAACTTGACATATAACTAATTTTAGAATTTAAAAATGATCAAATGCCTAATTAAATTGAACAATTAAAATAAAATGTACCAGAAATTAACCATGTATGAAGAATAATTTGGGGAGGGGGTGTTGATGTTTGCTTATTTTTCACAGATGAAGCACTTTTCAGTATTATACAATGCATTATATGCCCATCATCTTTGTTTTTATAGGTAATCCATCTAAGGAGATTAAAAATATTCCCATAAATAATTATAAAGTAACATTTCTTAGATGGTGCTTATATCTCAAATGTTTGTAACAAACTGAGAAAGAGGCCACTGTAGCCAACGCTGTCTCTTCCAGAGATTATGCTAATGGTAAAAACAATAATAACTTCTCCTAATTTGTTTATAAGATGCTATGTCCCTCACTATTCAGGGGGCCCTCTCTTGTCCTGGTATTGGTTTTATGGTTTCCTTCATCAGAAGTCATAGTTTGACTAGACCCAACCTCTGGACCACATTTGGTTATACAGTGAGGCATCGGCTACCTGTACAGGCTGCCCTGAACTCATCAGACCTCACAGAACTTTAGGGAAACTGTGTTTCTACGTATTTCGTGACTACCTTGCCTCTTAAAAGCTCCAGCACAAGTATCTGATATGGGTGAGGCAGGGACAAGTGGAGAAAGAAGACCACACAAGCAAGATCTCTCACACTGATTCATTGTTCTGGGACCCACCTTGTGCACGTAGAAACTCTCCTAAATACAATGAACTTTTTTCAGCCTTTGTACATGACCAAACACATCTGAGTCTTCTGGGGAACAAAGCTTAGAATCAAAACCTGAGATGAACAGTTACCTATTTCTCAGGTATTTTTCTAATATATGATAATGAGAAAGGGAGATGTGCCTATAATAATTCAATTTCATAACCCAGATGGTGTAGTCTACTGAAGATCTGCATATAAACCATAATGCTAAATGCAAAACCCAGCTGATCAAGAAAATTAATGAACACAGTCAGGCTGTCACAAGATGTGATTGTCCCAATTTTGCAACTATCTTCAACTTCTGTAGATGGCTGCCATCGTTCACTTATGCCTCTACTTATATCAAAATATTTCCTGTTTTAGGTTTCTTATGTTGTGCTTTAAAATCCTAGTGCTCATTCAATTCAGTTTTTCATATTTTCCTATATCAGTTTATAAAACTTTTAAAAAATATGTATTAAGGTTCTTTGCATTAAACTAGTTTTTCTGAAACAAATGATTACTTGCATTATATTTAATTAGCATAATTTAATCTGTCAATTTGTAATGCCCTCGCAGAGAGTATGGTCCTACAGCAAGGACTAAGTTTTTATGTGACTGTTGGAAATAGGGCTGTTACTAGCTAGACACAGATGGCTTCCTAAGTAGGATGTCACACTGAGGGATTTGGGCTCAAAAAAGATTACCAAGAACATTTGAGAGGTGGTGTAGGTTGGGAAGAAGGTAGCAAATGGTAGAAAGAAAGGGGAACAAAGGTGTCAAGATAAACTTCCTAAGTGACATTCAATTAGGACACAGGAATTACATGATATTGCAAAGCAAGGACTAGAAGATTTATCTCTAGATATGAGTTTTATTTCTACTTTCTTATTAGGACAATCAAAAAAGTCACTTAGCTCTTAGAACTTGTGTACTACTTGAAAACAATTCATCACCTAAATTCACTTGATGCTTCTGAAAGTATTTTTTAAAGGAAATATCATGGTTCATTAACTCACAAAATTAGTCAAAAGGGCCCTAGACACTTTTGTAATACAGGAAAACTTAATTTTTTTTTATTGTTTAAAGTATTGCCTTGTGGTTCATATAGATAAAACTTTGTATATTATTATGATATATCAAAAGTATTTAAGTTAATATATTAAAATGGAATAAAATATATTCTAAGGTCACTCATTTATTTTTGCTCCCTTATCACCTCTAGCCTTAATAAATGTAATTAACATTTATGTAGAATCACACAGTTTAAAATATTTCATTCACTGTACATATCAAAAAGGTTCTTTCCAGGAAAAACTTAATTTAATAGCATCCAAATAAATCTTAATATGTCTTTTACCAAATAACTCACATTCAGTTTAATTTTGTTGTCCCTATCTGGACTGGAAATTGCTTCATAGTTACACAAAAAATCCTCTTTTCTAAATACAAAGTATCACATTTTACAATTTAATTCATTTTAGTAAGGTCATTTAGTGAATTAAATATTCCTAAGTATTGATATTGTTGATTTTGTTTAAAGATGTCAGACAAATACAAGCAGTGCCTGCAGTCTGGGAAACAGGTAAAAGAGTTGTCATGCAAAGAGCATCATCATCGCATAATAACAGGAGTGAAGACAAATGCTTCCTTGGGACCCTCAGCTGATAAGATTATATCCTAAAGCATGAAATTGGCCCATTTTTCCTATCTCTGCTTCTACATGCTCGTTATTATGGAATGCTCCAACAATTCAGCTATGGAATGTAAATTCGTATGGGGACTTCTCATGGTGATGAATGATTCATGATATTTAAAGACATGAGATTTACTTCTAAAAACATATTTTTTTTATTTTATCACTAGTAATTGTGATTATCCAGTTTAAACATGAATCAGGGTTCCAAAATAGAAGGTCAACTGATGCACTGAATCTGAAAGAAAATTCCTCAAGCCTTCCAAACTTATTTTTAGGTTTTTGGGGTTTTTTTTTGTCCTGTCATGATTCAAGAGCCCTTTCAATTTTTTTTTTTTTTTAGGTGTAACCACTTGACTTTCAGTTATTGAGTAACTTGGCCCAAAGAAAGGTCAAATGATTTGGTCAAAAGAATAAACAAAATAGGAAGTGAGGTGCACTGTGGCATCTTCGTTATGAGTGCACTCAAACTGAATTTTTATTAATCATCAGGAGTCAAAACACATTGAAAAAAGAAGAATAGAAATACATAGAAGAATTTGCTGGACCAGAAAAAGATGGTGATCTCTCTCCGTCTACTACTAAATAACGTCAGAACTTTGATTAATTATTGATAATACCCACCCTGAAACTTGTGAAAAATGCATTTGTTAGTCCAGTTTCATCTACTCTAGGAGTAAGCTTTTGTTTTTGATTAACAAACTTTAATTCAAGAAAGAGAAAACAGAATTATAGGTAATATATTTTCAAAAACCTCGGTTTTCCAATGCATAATCTTTCTGGCTCTGTTTTGTAACTTTCATTCTTTTGCAAGTAACATTCCCTTTAATAATTTGTCTCATTTTGAGCAGGGTAGGCGAGCCTAACCACAGCTTACCTATTTTAGGAATGCAATCACAGAACAGGAAAGCCCGAGGAAGTTAAAGACCAAAAGTGTGTTACTCACTCATGAATTTAAAAAGTACATATTGTGCATTTTCCACATACTATGCACTGCTGAATGTCTCAGGGTACGGTGGTGAACCAGAAGAATAAGGTCCCTGACCTCAAGTACCTTACATTTTATTACCTGTAGGGATGATAAACTTTAAAACAGTAAACAGAGAAATTAGCGTGATACGTGTTCATGAAGATAATAAAGCAAGTAGATAAATCCTTGTAGCTAGAATTGTCAGACTCATAAAGCTAGAAAGTAGAATGGTTGGTGGTGATGATGGCACAAGATTGTGACATGTACAGGGTCCAGCACAAATAACACCCCTTTTTATGAACACATGTTCATTAAAACTGGAACACAAAGGTGACCTAGGTTACTAAGCCAACACGTCTATTGATACTATACTGCTTCTTAAAAGGGTGTTATTTCTGCCTGATATTTAATGCCACTGAACTGTATACTTAAAAATGGTTAAGATGATAAATTTATTATGTATATTTTATCACCAAAAAAAAAAAAACCTAGAAAAAATAAAGTGCTAGAACAAAGTTAATTTCAATAAAGCGGTATAGAAAGACACTCCAGAGAAGGCAACACCTCCAAAAGGGAATAAAACCCCAAAGACACAAATATACAAACTATGAGATAGAAGACCATCCTTCCTGCAGCAGTCAGAGCCGGGCGTGTGGCAAAGCTGGACAGGCATCTGGTGTGGCTTTAACAGTCAGCCAGCACTGGGATTATCGGGAAAGAACAGATGTCACCCCAATAAGTCTAAAAATAAAAATGAATTAAAAAAAAAAAAGAAGAGCCTGGAGGACTTTACTCATGCCCTGCTGCATCCCAACAAAGTCATCCACCTTTTTCAGGTTGTACTCAGTCAAAAAGGCACGTCTTCCTGCCCCAAACATTCTGCCAAGACTGTCTGTGAAGTCACTCCAGGTGACAGTGAGGAGCAAAGATGCTCAGAGCCAAGGAGCGAGCGTGGCAGACCCTTTCCGGGTTAGAGAGAGAAAGACATCACTCCCGGGGGGTCCAGCAGCCGTGGCCCGTACTTGTAGGTGCACATTGAAGAATAACAACTTTAAGGTACTTTATAGGCCGGACCAGCAGTGGAGACACAGTTGAAGCATCTGTGCTTTACTTGGAGTCACTCCAAATGGAGAAGCTGAAAGTGCCACCATCAAGGCCCTGAAGTAAGTGTGATGAATGGCCCCTTCCCTATAATATGCAAATAAGGTGACCAAACTCCACTCTTGGGGGTAACAGAATCTTGCTTTCACTCTTTCTTGGTGGGTCCTCATCTTCTAGGACTTAGAAACAGAGTTGCTCTTCTCTCATCCGCTCTGCACGCAGTCCCCCTTCAGCCTGGCTTTGCACGTGCCCCTGGGCTGTGACTGCTGCTCAGGGCTCAGCCTTGGGCTCTGCTGCCTTTGCTTCTGGTGTCTGGTCAAGGCGTCCTGACTCTTTCCTGCATTCCCTGGAGTGCCATCGACACAGGCCAAGTGTGCTTCCCCATTTGTTTTGCTGAGAGTGTTTAGGAAAAAAATAACAGAAGGTTGTTTTTCCTAGAAATCTATTCGTTATTGTCTGCTAAAGAACATGTCATTTCTGGGGTGCCTCCACTGGTCCAGGAATCCTGCCATCCCGCCAAGCCCCTACCTCCCATCTACCATCACCAAGCCCCCCCTGCCCACTATAGAGTCCTCCCCCAGGCACCATTGGCAAACTCCGAAATTCCTATTACATCATTGGACAGTGCAAAATAATTCTTTCTCTAAAATATTCCTACTTAGCCTCCTAGGAGCAATTATGCAAAAGAGCATGATCACACTGATACGTTGCCATAATCCTGCTAAAGTGTTATTATGTGAAAACCATAGGCCACATACGAAGTCACTTGTGCTGAAGCCCATGACACCAAGCCTAATGATCTTAATGATCAGTCTAGAATTTTCTGATCGGTACTAATAATCTGTCAAGTGCCCCCCTATGCTCAAAAAAGGAAGCTGAGGCAATTTGCCTGATAAAATCCCCACCTTGCCCTAATTGTATCTGAAACAATCCCCCCTTTTCTTTTGCTAGTGACTTTCCTCTCTCACCCAGTTTCTGCCTATGAAACCTTCTATACTGTACAGCTTCATTTGCAAGATGGGATGCTGCCTCATTCAGGAATTGCTCAATAAAGCCAATTAGGTCTTCAAATGTACTCCACTGAACTTTGACTTGTTCTTTGATAACCCATGTTTAAGCCATTCAAAGAGTAAATCGTGTATCTGTGAATTTTCTCATTTTAAGAAATAGGCCATATTCAGTGATCTCATGCGAACTTCCTATTCTTAGGCCCCCAATTTAGTAGGATAAGAGTAAAAAACAACAATGACAATGGATTTGGTTTGTTTGTCTCCTTGCTTGTTTTCAACAGATCTTCAGACACATCTCACATCAGTTTTGGGAAGCACACAGAGACTGCTGCTCAGTGCTTGAGAACACACCGAAGACTTGCGGAGTTTATAAAACAGCCCAAGTTGCCCCCATGGAGTTAAAGACAAAGAGAAATGAAAGGCTGGGGCCCACCCATACCCCAGGATCAGCTAGCTCAATGAGACGTATCCCCTTTCCCCAAAGATACCTTGGTTCGTCGAGCAAGCAGGCCATTAAGACTATACTCTAGAGAAAGTGAATGATAGGAAGTCTATTCACCAGCTGCTCCTCATCTTCTCCGAGGGGAAGAGCTCAAAAACACATGAATGGGGCTTTGTGATATTTTCATTCACAATAAAAAGTTTATATTTAGTCCTCATCCTTGTTTCTGGCTAAAAGCCTTGGAATTTCTTAAGAAATGAGAGCAGTAAAGCTGTCTAATGAGGTGACTTTTGGACACACCTATGGAACGGGGGCAGGTTGCCAAGAGAACCAACCATGTGCTGAGAGGTTTAGAACTTTCAGCTGAAGCTTGGATCAATTGCTGATGATGAAACCAATTATGCCTATGTAATGAAAACTCCATTAAAAAAAAAAAGGCAACTTCCAAGTCGGTGAACACATGCAGATGTGGAGAAAGTAGTGCTCTTAGAGAGGGCATGAAACCTCCAGACCCTTTGCCCATAACTTGCCTTACACCTCTCTTCAATCTAGGAGTCCCTGAGTTATATTCTTTTACAACAAATAGGCAATCTAGTGAGCAAATATTTCTCTAAATTCTGCGAGCCCCTCTAGCAAATTAATCACACCCAAGGAAGGGATTGTTGGAACCTGGAATCTATAGCCAATAGGTCAGAAGCACAGGTGACAATCTGGATTTGTGACTTGCCTCTGAAAGGGACTGTGGCAGTCTCGTAGGATTGAGCCCTTAACTTGTGGGATCTAACACTGTCTCCAAGTAGGTAGTGTTGGAATTAAGTTGGGTTGCAGGAAGCAGCTGGTGTTAGGAAACTACCTGGTGTGGAGAAAACCAACACATTGAAATGAAGTTCAAAATCTTACACTTCTTTCTGGGCTGTCATTACATAACTGCTCTCGAGGAGAGTCCCATCTTCAGCCAAAAATGAGCTGAAAGATAAGGTTTAATTTCTGTGTGGGAGGCAAAGTAGAATAGTGAGTACAGATTTAAGTTTTGGAGTCAGAATGTTCAGGTGTGAATTTTGGATGTGCCAAAATTCTATTACATGAGGCAATTTTAAACTCTTTGAACTTTAGTCCTTTCCTCAGAAAATGGTGATGATAATTGCATTTATTAATAGGATTCCCGTGAAGATTAAATGAGATGATGTATGCAAAGAATTTGGCACAGTGTAGGATATAGAAGAGGCATAAATAAATATTAGAAATTATGTTCAAGGACCTTATCTACCACTCTTTCATTTTCTTAGGAAAGTCTGAATTGTTTAGGTTCACTTTGTTGTTTGTTTGTTTGTTTGTTTTTTGGTTTAACAAACTGCATTAGTGACTTGAAGCAGAAAAACAGAAATCAGTTTTCACTAAAAATTTCCAACAGTTAGATCATATTTTTTATCTTCAGAGTGTAGATTTTATAAAGATAATGGGAGAGGTTTTAACTGCAGTGTTTTGAGTCAGTCCTAGTTTTTTTCATCCAAACACACAACTGTTCTTTAAGCATTTTTAAAAATTCTGCAGCCAAATTTATGTCATGTTGAAAAGCTATAAAGCTCTTCTCTTAGTCTTTCAATTTTTGCATAAAATAAATGGTTCTAAAAGTTAACTCTCATCATCATGAAAGTAGAATTATTAATGGACTTTTGGAGACACATATAAGAGAAAAAAGCCCGTGTTCATATTTCTCATCTGACCTCAAAGAGAGATAATTTGGTCACAGCTTGGAGTCAGCCATAAGCTCCACTGTGGAAAGAAATGACCTATTTCTCTTTGGTATTTCTCACTGGAGATTAAGATATATAAAAGTTTAAAGGGCGATATCTGTCTGGACAGATCTATGCAAAGAAATCTGTATAAATATAGAGGTATATATAGGGTCTGGCAGAAGTAATGCCCATCTTGAGTTATGATTTTATGACAAAATCATAACTACACATGTTTATGATTTTTGTCATAAAATATTTAGTATAGATTACCTGCTCATTCAAAAGTGGCGTTATTTGTGCCTGACCCTGTACATATACGAGTATGTACATATATATGCTTAACTTTATAAAACTGTATAAAAATTATAAGTGCATTTTAAATGTATGCCTTTTACTTATAATTTAATATATTAAAATTCTATGAACATTTATTATAGCTTTTGCTCTGCCATTTCCAGAAAGAAAATACAATTTTCAAAAAGTCATCTTAGATTTGTAATTCATGAATGTTTCAATTTTTTTTTTCCATTTGGATTGAAAATAAGGGCCAGACTTAATTCCATTTAACTGTATTTAAAAATAACTTTCTGAGTAATGAGATTGTAACAATGGAAAGCCCTAAATTGATTATAAACTGTTGCTCCTCTTTTAATTTCTTTGGCCCTGATTTCTCAGGACCAAATAAGGGCAGCAAGATCAGAGCAGAAGCCACCTCTTGGTGGGGTGGGGCTTGAATATCTATAAACTGGGGTGGCTGCTAACAAGAGCAGATCTACCCTTGTTGGAAATCAGCTGGTTCTAGAGCTGCCTTCTACTATACGTCATCCCGATCCACTTGGCATCTGACCCAGGAATTGGCATTGTTAACACTTCGATTGTTTCTGAACTTCATACATTGCTCTTCATTATTTAATCATGTAGTGTTTCCAGAACAGTTGAGGGAAATAGAAGGACATTTCAAAAATAAAGAATAATATCATACTACAATTCAATGTAATGTATACCTAAGTACCAAATTAAGTGCTAAATTAGGCAGTTGAGTGTATAATGGCCAAAGTATTTCGGAGAATGTTTTTTGATGAAATTGAGAGCGACCTGAAGATTGGTGAGCATAGGTAATGAGGAGGCAGGTTTAACTACAGTGTACACATTGGAAATTCAAAGAAGCTACTATTTGATAGATAGAGTGACGTTAGATTGGAGAGGGGTTTGTCAACCAGAACAGAAGATTCTGGGATTGATGATGTAGAAAACAGGGAAAACTCAAATGCATTTGAGTAAATGAAATGCCTAATGAAAAGCCACATGCCAACATTAACATCCAAATGTTGATTTTCAATGTATAATCATTGATGTGTTTGTGCACACATATATGACGATTATATTGTGTAAGGAAAAGTTTGGGGGAGGGAGAAAATCATGACGTGTATTACTGACATGATTAAGTGAGAAACTCATAATCTCTGAATTGTCACTAGCATTAACAGTACACATTCTTCTTGGCTGAGTTTGCTCATAATCCTTCTCGTCACTTGTTAAATCTGACTATGACTCTGACAGCTCTATCTACACCATGAAAGTAACAAAAGCAAGCAGTGGGGTAGCTACTTTATCTGTGGGTATTTAGATAAGATTGCCACGGTACTACTTTCTTTTATGGTTTGAAATTATATTCTTATTTCTGAGGTCCCCAGACAAACCAAAAAAATCTTTAAAAGACTACAATCGAATGGAATCTGATAGGAAGCTTAGGAAAACTTGCTATTTAGTAACCTTGAATGGGTGCTGGCTTCCCAGAGGAGACACTGGGCAGAGCATTCATGCGGATGCTGGACTGAATGCAGGGCTGTGACGAGCCCAGAAATGTGAGTCACTAAATTGTCATGAGCCAGGAACAAAAGGCATTATCATCACATTGTTGAAAGAGGATTTTAGCCAAAAATACAAAATGGGAAATGACTTTCTGGAAATCTTGCTTTATAGTCATGTGACTACTTTTCTCAGAGTTTCTAAAATGCTTAATAGCTTAATTTTTCTTATGAATGAATGCTTCTAAAAAGTTATCATCGGGCAGCCTATTATAAAGACACTATGCATAATATATATTTGTAATTAATTTTTTACATTGTAGTCAAAATTCTAATTTTGCAATTTAGTAGCTTATTGTGCTTAAGATGAATAGTTCTTTAAACAGGACAAATACTAACAGGCACCCTCTGCTTAGAACTTAGAATGTTTTCTGTTATTCCCATAATAGAGGAACAATTGGAATTGATGTTCTCAAATCAAGGCAAAAATATCTCTGAGATAGTAGCGATTTTTATGTAGGCTTCCCCTTTAATGTTCTTTTTCAAAGGCATTGCAGTTCATCTTTTAAAATTAAAGACCACTGTCATGCAGAATGATAATAAAATAGATGTTTTATTGTTAGTATGAAAGTTTCGACAATTGGGTTTTAATTAAGTTATTTAAAATGGATATTTCAAAACCAGAGTGGGTGTTTTAATAATGTGTTCATACATGCAGCTGATAATATCTTTTCTCTTATGGAATTGTCAGGGAATTTAAACTGTCATCTGGATTTGCCCCTGTTGTTTCTCACCAGCCTCTTTCTGCTCTGGTACAGGTATCTGAGTGGCAACCTTGAAAATACTAATCCCCAGGAAATGAAATGGAAGCCATATTACATGGCCTCAGATAGCACATCTTAGCATTTTATGTCCACATTGCTTAGGATGCCCAACAGCATTTATGGTTCAAAAGAAAGCCTATAGTGTGTCATCTGCAGGTCAGGCACAAGAGAAATTCCTCTGAACACAGCTCCTCCGATTCAAGATACCCTCTAGTCTGCCCGAAATATTGAAGAGGAGAAGAATGAGTCGATGGTTATAGAGGAGTCGGTGGTCCAGTAAAGATTCCAGGCCCGCAATCGTTGTATCTCATTTTTATAATCAGGAACTTAGCGTTCTACCTGATATCATACAAACTCACAGTGGGATCCACTCCAGCTCTCTGAGGATGAGACTTGGACTCACAAAGGAGATGCCCCAATGACTGTGTGAGCACTGATTAGATAAAACGGCCTTCTTCTGAGAGTGCCCCCATCGCTGGCCCACAAACCAGAACTTCTGACGCCATGTTTGTAATTCTTTTTTTGTTGTTGTTGTTAGAAATTTATTTTTATTGTTAGACTTATTGGGGTGACATCTGTTAGCAAGGATTACATAGGTTTCAGGCATACAATTCCACAGTGCATTGTCAACTTGTATAATATGTTTATGTTTGTAATTCTTATAACCAGTGAGTAAGACTTCAATTCTAACAGTTTCCTTCCTTGTAATGACTGTGACTGAGGGCTTCCTGTGTGGGTGCACATCTCACATACACGTACGCCTTCTCACACTTCCAGCCTGAGTCTCCTTACGGTGTGCCTGCAGCACCACTATGCTTAGATGCATTCTAGCCAAGGTTGAGGCATTAGGGTGCATTCCAGGGGAGATAAGACATCCGTGAGTTGGCTACACATCAACATCGATATCTTCTGATACCTTAATGTACTGGGTTACAGTATCAAGAGGAAAAGAAGTAGCTATAACTATTCTTCAACCTACTGGCTACATTTTTTGAGGTTCAAGGAATGCACTAAGTTTTCAGGCCTAGATGCTACACTGACATTATGAGATAAATACACTGATAGGCAAAAATGGATTAGGTGACCAGAACTTCAGAATATTGGGGAAAAAAGCACGTGGTATCTTGAATTTAAGTTGCAAATTCTAGAACATCGTGTATAGTTTTGATGAAACAATGTTCAATGCCAGTTGTTTTAATAAAGTGGTGATGAGGAGGAGATCTGGACTGGGCTACCCAGTTTCCTATCTTGATTCTACCCTGTTTACTACTTGTGTGCAATGTTGGACAAGTTCCTGAACTTCTCTAAGTCTCAGTCTCCTCAACTGTGAAATGATAATGTTGACCAAGGATTCAGTGAAAAGCACTGAAGACGTCCTACCTGTTACTCTTATTGGATCAAGCAGTAAGGTTTGAATGGGTTAGCTTCAATCGTTGCAGGAAAAGTAATTTTGACTCAAGGGCAAGTAAAATGCATGCTTGAAGAAAATCGCATTCTCTCTACCTTCATGATAGATAGCAATCTGGCAAATATCTTCAATACACAAATCACAAACAGAAAACACAAATTCAGTAAATTCCAAATAAACGTATTCAGTAAGTGCTGTTCTAACCAGCTTCTAGTATTATAACACTTTAAATGTTCCTTTTTTAAGCTCCTTCATTGCCAAAACTCTAAAGCTGGTTTTGCGTACTCGCTCTTTTATTCCTTAGTCTCGAACTTCCCACGGGTACCAAGGCTGCAATGCCCCCCAACCCTTCCTTAATATGCCAGGGTCCCACTTTCTTCCTCTGTCTTCACTAAGAGAGGTATTTGGATACTAATATTACCAAAAAGTTTCCAAACAAATATTTCGCTTTCCTCAGGAAAAGGCCGACATTATCTGTATTAAAATGGCACTCACTTGGCCTCAGCACAAAACCCAGAATGAACAAAGGAATTGAAAAGTTTATTATTTAAGGTGGGCTTAGAATTCAGCTAGAGGAAACCACACATAAACAACCACTACAACATTAGATTAAGTTCCTGAATTATTTAGCCAACCATGTATACATACGGGGCTTACACCAAGTGAGGTCTTGCTAGAACAAAACATCTCTGTTGCTCCCTGTTTCACAGCCTTTTCATATCCGTTCAGAAAAAAAAAAAGCTATACATATATATATATATATATATACAGACATATATTTCAGTGTCTCTCTTGAGTCCTGATGGAAACTAATGGCCAAACAAGGCTACATCTCCTTTAAGAAGAGAATGAAGAGTTGTTAGCATGGTGATCCTGACCTGTACCTCCAACTTCATCAGATTCTCATCTTTCACTCTCTTGCCTTTATCTCTTATATTGTCAGTTTGGTCCTAAATTTTATCTGATGAAAAATCTGTTTACCTACAAAATGCTGCAACCATCCAAAAACCATTACAGTAGGTGATGTTTTTACTCCAAAAATGAGAATTATGTCAAGGTAATTTTATAGCATAAAGACAAAATATGTAAACCTGTGTTATACATGTACTCATATACAATTATGATTACGTCATGGTTATTCGCAGTAGTCTTCTTGGGCTGCTATAACAAAATACCACAGACCGAGTGGCATACACAACGTAAATTTACTTTCTCATAGTCCTGGAGGCTGGAAGTCCCAGGTCAAGGTCCCACAGTGTTGGTTTCTGGTGAAGAATTCCTGGCTTGCACATGGCTGCCCTTTCACAGTGTCCTCAAATGGCCTGTTAGTGGTGAGTGTGAAAAGAGTCAGAGACAGAAAGAGAGAAAGATAACACAGAGAGATATCTCTTCCTCTTTTTATAAGGCTACCAATCCTCGCAGATGAGGGCTCCACCCTGATGATGTCATTGACCTTCAATTACTTCCTAAAAGCCCTGTCTCTGAATACAGTCACTTTGAAGATTAAGCTTCACCATTTGAATGGGGTAGGAGGCATAGTGCAGTTCATACTACGCAACACCCAGAGTAACCCCACTCTTATACACATTTGTTCAGGAAATTAATACAATCTAATCTATTAATATTTCATTGTCAGGCCATCCTATTTAATTCTATAGCCCTTACCACACATGCTCTTTTATTTCTAGACCTATCTCACTAACATAATAGCTTTCTCATCACCTTCTTCTCCTGGTGCGTTCAGTGAACGCGTACAGCATTATTTCAGCAGGTGTTACACGAAATCAGCAGCCCTGCTCCTCCCAGTTCCTTACTCAGTACGGGCCAGTTCTATGGTATGAGATGCGAACTGGGGCTCTTTTCTTACTCAGGCTTGTCCAATACGTCATTTCACAGTGAACTTCCTGAAGATGTTTATCCTCACGCCCTTCTGAGGTCTGGAAACCATAGCAGAAGTGCTGGCCACCTTACACCCTTATGTGTGTTTGCGTTGCATGTCTGAAGCTCAAGCTGCACACGCTGCTGAGAGCTCACTGATTTGTCAAGGGAAGGGACAACTTACATAATCCAATGACGGCCATCCTACGTTACGCTGTCTCCCTGAGGTGTTGTGGTTTCCGACCAGTATATCATGCTGATTGCCCTCTCCTACCATTAAGTTTCCAAGTACTTCTTTTCCTGTCATACAAATGGACACACATACTGCCTTCACCACCTCCTCACCGCCAAGCAATGACCTTGCTATGGCCATGCAATGACCTCTTTTCATAAGAAAGAGATCACATCTCTCAGGCCCTATAAACCACCTCCAAATACATATATATTGAGAAAATTTCACATAACTCAAAAGGATCCTTCAGATCAAAGCCCGGTGTACTATTCTAATTGCAGACCATACAGCTTGGAGTTGTGACAAAGATTCTCAGGAAAGTCACTTCAAACTACCTTGGCAGTGTTCGTGGCTCTTACTATGATAGTAGGGCACTAAAACTGGTGGTTAACTTATGCTCTAAATCACAGGTGTCTGGTGAATCTAAAGCTGGAAACCATTTTAGATGGTTTTAGGTTATTAGGGGAATAATTTTAAAAAGTTAAATGGCTTTTCAATCAACATAGGAAAGAGAATAAAAATCTCTTATTGATCATTAGCACTCAGGTTATTGTGATTTTATTTAATGTCAGTCCCTTCCTGGACCTCACTTACCTGACCATTGCCCTAGCTATAGCCAAAGGGACTCATGATGGAGACTTGATCTAAACTGGCCCGTGGGATTATAATTTTTTAAGAATTTAGAATTCAATCTGAGAGACTTCAGTCACTCTCTGTGGGCCTCTTGAACTAAAGGCACATAAGTCTCAGATCCACAGTTTTCTATTCCCGCATAAGAAGAGGCAGCTACAGAGAAAAAGGGTTGAAGTAGAAGTGCAAAGAGAGGCAGAAGAAGGATTCAGGTAGCCCAGGAGGACTACTGAAAGAATGAGTCTGACTTCTGAGGGGTTTCCCAATATGCTATTTCTGGGCCTTTCTAGGCCCAGCTGCTCTTCCTGCACTTGAGTTCCATGACCTTCCCCTTTATGGAAGGTTAAATGGTGTTATGAACTGAATGTCTATGACTCCCCCACTGTGCACACTCGAATTCATATATTGAAAGAATAATTCACAAAGTGATGTATTTGGAGCCCTCATGAATGAGATTAGTGCCCTTATAGAAAGAGACACTAGAAAGATGGTTTCCTCTCTCTCTGCTCTCTGCCCTGTGAGGTCACAGCAAGGAGACTGCCTTTTGCAAACCAGGAACCAGCCCTCACTGAACACAGATCTTCTAACCCACTTGATCTTAGACTTGCCATCCTCTAGAACAGTGAGAAATAAGTGATTATTGTTTTATAAGCTACCCAGTCTATGGTCATTTGCTTCAAGAGCCCAAACTGACTAAGATAAATGCTGACTCCCAAAACATGTCCATGCAGAATCTCAGAAGGTGACCTCATTTGCGACAAGTGTCTGCAGATATAAGATAAAGGTCTGAAGATGAGATCATCCTGAAATAGGCTGAGCCTTAAATTTAATGATAGGAGTCCTTTTAAGAGACGGAAAAAGAGAAAAGAGAGACAGAAAAGATGATGGCAGAGACTGCAGTAAGTCTTAGACGAGCCAAGGAATGGCAAAGGTTGATGGGCAGCCACCAGAATCTAGATGAGAGTCAATCCAACATTCTCCCCAGGAGGCTTCAAAGGCTGTGTGGCCCTGCTGACACTTGATTTTTGAATTTCTGTCCTCTATAACTATGAGAGAATACATTTCTCTTGTTTTAAGCCACCTGGTATGTCGTAATTTGTTATAGTAGCCCTAGAACAGTAGTACAACCCCACAAGTCTTATAATTCCTTCTGCTGACACCACCATGAGTAATACTTAGTATTGTTATAATAATACCAAACAATAATGAAATAATAAACAAGCAATTTCACTAAGACACAGGTTGTTCATAAATAACAGTTATTTCACAAACAATGACCATTATTGTTATTGAAAGACAATTAAAAATATTATTAAATATAATGTTAAAATAATATATAACTAGAAGATAATATATAACTAGGACAATAACATCCCCATAATTGTATATTTAACCATTTGATATCTAATGTGAATATTTTCCCTACTATCCAAAGATGTGAAGATTCCTACATGAGTTTACTTTTTCAAACTTTTCTTTCCTAATCATCCACAGCAAGAATAATTGCTTTTTCTAGATATATCAAAGCACAGTACAGAATACTAAATTGAAAATAAGAAAAAGCCATCTAACAGGAGAGGGAAAAAGAGGCATTCTGTTCTCAGGACTCTAGACCGAAATCTCTTTTCACAATAGATGGAATGCTCTCTTTGGCTGCAGCCCATTAACTAGCCAATTCTTGTCTTTTGGGCTATAGTAAGAGATTTCACCTAACCACTGTTTACATTCAAACAGTGAACCCACAGACACCTGGAAAATAGACCAAAATGTGGGAGCAGAGGGTGATTTTGCAGAACTCTTCCAGTTTACAGAGAAAAAGCTAAGACCCAGGGCGGTGATGAGGGTTTCCTACCACGGCAAAACCAGTTAACACATCCTTGCTAGTCAGAGTAGGTCGAAGGAGGTGGCAGGACTGGGCTCCTTAGAAATGCACACACCAGCCAACGAAAAGAAAAAATAAATAAAATATTAAAAATGGCAGCAGAAACAAAACACTACATTTTAAAATGCTATTTTGTGGCCACTGGAGAAAACTGTGAATTCTGCTTTCCATTCAGTCTCTCTTTCCCTGAAGTGAATACGAAAGAGGCAAAGTTAATGTTTCTTTTGAAAGCTGTGTTGTCTGTTCAATAAAGTCTGAATAGTAAGAAAATTAGGTTCTGCCCTGCGCTTGTCTGTGTTTTTCAGCTGCATATATATTCACAAGCTATGTCACATATCTGCACGTAAACGAATCCAAAGGAAAAGAAAATAGTGTTTATTTAAAGTTCAAGGCACTTCTTAAAAAAAACAAAAAAAGCATTTGGCCCAATGGGTCACTGATTCCATTTTCACTGATAAAACAATCCATATAATTTAAACATTTAAAAAAATAATGATAAGGAAAACCTCTTACTTGTGTTTTGCTTCTTCCCCGTGACATTTCTTGAGGGTTTAGGCATTTGGCCCCTAATTGTATTTTCACTTCACTGCTCTGACAGCTGAGTTTCACACTTGGCATTAAACAAAAAAATCCGTCTGCACAGCTGAAATATTAATACATAAGTGCCTTGATTTGGGAAGACCTGCAATGTCTGGTGACTTACTTCCCAAGTCATCTTTGTGGGTTGCACTGACAGGATGGGTCCTACAGTTTTGTGATGAAAGATACATGGGAGAGAAAAGAGGGAAGCTAATTATCTGGTCTCAGAGTCCAGTGGAGGGGAGAGGTGCTGGGTAGCTTAGCTTAGCCTGTTCTCAAATCCTTGCTCTCCTCCCCACACCAGGTCAAGAATGTCAATGGGTGAACGCTCCTGAATTTCATATTCTTCTCATTACTCAGGCAGGAAAGTAGTTAAAAATAATTGCCACTGTGATTTCTGTAAGCTTCATAATCATTGACTTCTCATCTCCCCTCTCATCCTGGGAATTGTGTCTTCATATTTACGAATAAGTTCTTATCAGTGGTTCTCCTGGGCTTTTCTGAGTGGTTCGTCTACCTTGGCAGTCACTTCCTAGGCCAGTCACCAGTCAGTCCTCTCCTAGGTTCCAGCCCCTTTGCATAACAACTTTCAGGTAGATTTTTAAGTTCCACGAAAACGAGAGCTCCATCTTCCCTTCCTTTAGCTGTATCTCTGCTTGCTACTATTTCTCACAGGGACACGGCAACTTGCCCTGAAATCACTCACATCTTGGGAGAGAGTAGCGAGCAGACTCTACAGCCCAATCAGAAGCCACACAGAGCCATTTTCTGAAACAGATTTGGAAACAAAACACCAGGCAATGCCCAGAAGGGCTGACATTCGCTGAGTTTACAAATTGTGAATGAATTATATATGTTCTGCATGGTCATGGAAAAGGAAAATCTGAAATTTAAATACCTACTCAAAGGTACGCAAGAGGAGGGATAATCAGGAGAAAACAAAAATAAAGTTGAAATGAGGTTTTTTTGGTTTGGTTTTGTTTTTGTTTGTTGTTGTTTTCTACAAGGTTAAATGCAGGGCTGCACATAGAGCTGTTTGGGCTGTGAGCACCCGCAGTTCACAGAGGCAGAGGCCAGGATGTGACTGGTCCTCCCTGGAGTTGCTCAGTGCAATGGCCCCACCTTTGGGGCAGGACTTGAAAGAGAGCTTCCAGAAGAGCAGGCAGGCAGGGGACAGATACCTTCTCCCTTTAAACTTGCCTGAATGGCAGTGAATGCCAGGGCTGTGCCAGAATACCCTGAAAGCAGCCTCAGGACTAGGGAAGGCTTGCCCGGCCTCTGGAGGGATGGAGGCTGACATGTATTTTTCTCCAGCAACTCAGTGTAGTCTGGGTTTACCCAGCATTTAATAAATACCTCTTTGCCCTGGAATGTAAGAACAGATATATGTTATTTATCTCTTTTCTCCATTCTTGTATTTTCTAGCTTTTCTAACTTATTGCCATTATTGATGGTTCTAGTAGATTGTAAAACTGACTTCAGTAATATCAAACAGAATAATGGTAATGAAGACATCAAAGACAGAAGTCAACTATAATCAGTCCCATAGCTTCCATTCCTATATGGCACATGTGAATTATTCTCTTAGATAGGCTGTTTTTGTGGCAATGTAAACATGCCATTCTTTAAGATGTGTACCTTCCCCACCCCCATAACAACGTGTCCACAGAGGTAGAAAGACCACTTGCTGAGATGTCAATTTACTGAATTAAGTTTATATTTAGTACTACCTGAATTTCATATGAAAAGGACTTACATGCTTTTTTGGAGACACTATTCAATACAATCTTACGTAAGCTTATTTTGATGGACTATATTGAAATCAAAAGGGAAAAATAGAAATAAAAAAGAAAGACAACAGAGCTGAATTATTCAAAAGGAAAAAAATACAATAATCCTTACAAAACCATGAATACCAGTAGGTAGGGTTTGCAAGTCAAAAATCATTTTACCGAATCTTTATTATTCCTGGAGAAGTTAGAAAATACTTATCAAGCACTGGGAAAATGGGGAGCTCTAGGTTCTAGTCAGGAAGCTTTTTCTAACTAACCCTATATTATAACAATGCACAAATTCCTCAACATGATGGTATTTCCATTTCCTCATGTGGGAGGAAGAGAATTAGAATAGATAATGTCTCAAGACTTCTGAGACTCTAAATTCATTTAGTTTCAAGTCATGCATACAAATTCAGATTGAAAAATAATCAGAGGGGGTTAAAGAGGGTATGATTGTGAAATTCACTGCTTATTTTTTAATAATGGTATTTTTAAAAATATATAATTAGGATAATAAACAATCATCTATTTCTAATTTACAAATTCATTTTTAAGTGTTTAATCTCATTTGGAGCATCATTGAGAATCTACAGGGTGGAACGCCATTAAACTGGCTTTTAAATGTACACACTGAGGCACAGAAAAGCTCAAAGACTAAAATGTATAAGGCCAAGACTCCAAATCCAAGTTTTCTGAGTCCTAGTATTATGCTTATTCTTTTAAGCCAAGCTGCTTTTCCAAGGTACAAGAAGCATAAATAACTTTTTAAAGAAACATTGAATACATCCCTAAAATACGGAGATTAGTTCCAGTAAATTTGAGGGAGATAGTAGAAAACAGAAAAGAAAGAGCTCCAAAAGGCTTAAAAGAAAATCACGCATACACATCTCTTCTCTCTACAGGAGTGAGAGTGAGAAGAGGCCCTTACTGCGGCCTGTTGTGAGGATTCGCTGCCTTAGCTTGGCTCCCTGGAAACAGACTCCAAATTGGAGATTTGTGACTGCAGATTTACTGTCCATTGATCTTGGGAATTACACACATGAGGGAGTGAAAGAAGCAGGACCGAGCCCTGGGCAGGTGTGAACCATGATGCAGAGCAACACAGACCTTAAATGATTTTTCAGGAAGCCCTAGAGCAGTGGTTCTCAACCTTCCTCATGCCGTGACCCTTTAATACAGTTCCTCATGGTGTGGTGACCCCCATAAAGTTATTTTCATTGCTATTTCATAACTGTCATGTTGCTACTGTTATGAATCATAATGTAAATATCTGTTATGTGTTTTCTGATGGTCTTAGGCGACCCCTGTGAAAGGGTTGTTCGATCCCCAAAGGGGTCGCGACCCACAGGTTGAGAACCACTGCCCTAGAGCTAAGATCCCCTACAGAGGCAAAGGGACAGTCCCTTCTCTCAGCACATTAATCAGCGTGGGATGCGAGCATCCCTCGGGGTGAGGAAGTGACATTGGATGGGGTGGTTCTCGGGTGCCAAGGGAGATGCTCACATAAGGACTCGGCTATGAGATGACAGTACCCAGCAGCTCCAGACGTTAAGGTAGTCAGTTCTCTCCATCCTAAAGGGCAGATCCAGGTAGCATACTACAGCATCCACTAAACATTCCGTCTTCTGTTAGGTGGGCTTCCTTTTTATTTAGATACCAGCAGCTCAATTAAAGAAAATGGTTTGGGAAAAGGAAGGAAGGAAGGAAGAGACATCTCTTGAAAGTCTAACATCTAGCTCTGATTGCCAACTCACTAAATCCTCAAATAAGATTCATACTGCACACATTAGGGAATCTTTCTGTTTATAAAACACCAGAGACTGACCAGGAAATCTCTTCCCATAAAAACATTTCAGGGAAAAAAGTAAAGAAAAAGGAATCTGGGAGGTGACTGCTGACACTATGCTCTTTCTTTGTGAGAGTTAGTGTAGAATAGTATAAAATATGTGTATTTTGAAGGCAGATTTAACCTCTCTGATCCTGTTTATTCATCCTTCTCAGCAAAGTTATTCTGCATATTAATAATTTAATTAACCAACAAACAATTATTGATAACTTGCTAGCTCCAAGACTGTACTTATCTAGGCAATGTAGGGTTCACATGGAAACAAAACCCAATCTCACCCTTCTCTTGCATCAAAGAAGGAAATACATATTACTGAGTAGATGACACAAAGCAGTGATCACAATGTACAGTTAGAATTACATAAAAAATAATTTAATATTAGAATTACATGAAATACACAAAGCAGCATGACTAAATTAGGCATATTATAGTGTAGAGATTGCATTGGGAATGGTGGATAGTGAAAGAAATAGATCTAAGGTTAGAAATGGTAAGATTGTAGAAGGCCTTGCATGCTAAGCTAATAAATGAGACTATTAAATAGGCTTTAAGAGAGGGATATAAGCAAATTGGCCTTCTAAGAGGCATGGCAGAAGCATGCAAAATAAATTGGATTAATGGGACAACTCAAGGGTCTGAAAATAGTTTTTGCCATTCAAGGGCAAGTTGACTTTCCTGCCCATCAGCCTGACAGGTGTGGATAATCAGGTTATTATGGAAATAAATAGGAAATAAAAGATCATCAAAACCAAAATGTCTGTATACCTTTTATCTCTATATGATATTACTATGTTTTACGGATCACATTTTTTGTTTTATCCTTTCTTAAAAAAGAAACACTTGGCCATTATTTTATGTCTAAGCCCACAATATGCATTCATTTTCTCAAAAGGTAACCTTCCTCTCTCCAGAGTTTGGTTAAAATTAAAGCACTGTGAATGCATTTCACTAGACTATGTAAGGTCTGTCTAGTATTGCCCAAGATGGGCTACCTTTGTTCCTCTACATTTAACTTCTAGTCCTGCTGACAATTTTACATCTAGCTGGAAATCTAAACATTTGTTTCCTCTCAAGAAATATATTAAACTGCAAAAACATGATATCCAGTGTTTGAACAAGACAAAACAAACCAACCTCAAGATATTCATGAACTTCAATCATTCAAATTCACAAATCTGTATACATTAGGCTGTAGGAATTCTAGCAGTACGTGTAATGTGACATACTGTCTGCTTTATGTCTAGACAAAATAAATAAAAATGGAAATGGTGTCGTAGAAATGTTAATACACACAAACATAATAAGATATGTCAGGTAGGACGTCTGTTATGAACATTAAAGCAGCATCTTATATATGACCTTTGCAATAAAAACCCTGACCCAAATATCTGGTGGGTACACACGATCATATGCCCTTTATTTTCTCAAACACCCACAATTTAGACAGTTCCTTAAAAAGTGAAGTATTTGATTGATTTTAAGGCAATTGTTTTTAGTCACTGCCATTTGGATATAGACTCTATGCATTAGCCTCTTCCTCTACTTACCTTTTAAATATAGAAGTTTCTCACAATTAAGTCCTAAGCACTCCTTCCCAGTTCACCTCAACCATTTCCATGGGTTGGATACCATCTATCATCCAATAAATGGACATTATATCTTTTTATCTGTTTCATTTTTTAATTTTTATTGAAATACAGCTAACATACAATATTATATTAGTCTCAGGTGTACCCCATGGCATAATCACTTCTATATACCTAAAGAAGTGATCACCATGATCACCGTCTGACACTGCAGCGTGTTGTCACAATACTATTGACTATATTCCCTGTGCTGTTTGTCACATCTCCGTGACTTACTTGGTTTATACCGGAAAAGTTGGACCACTTACTGCCCTTCACGTTTTCCTCACTTTTTAAATTTTTCAATTACAATTAACATTCAATATGATTTTATATTAATTTCAGATGTACAGCATAATGGTTAGACATTACTTAAGAAGTGATCTCCCTGTCTAGTCTAGTACCCCCCTAGCACCATACATAGTTAGTATCGTGTGTTGACTATATATTCCCTATTCTTTAGTTCACATCCACATGATTATTTGGTAATAATCAACCTATACTTTTTGTTGCCTTTTATATCTTTAACTCAAACTTTTCTTCTAGATCTGGGCTAATATCCAACTATCAATTTAAAAGCTACATTTAATGCCCCTTAAGCATCTCAAGTAGCTCGATTGCTCCAAATATGTTGTTGACCCTCCGAGACATATTCCTGGCATAGTCATCCACATTTCAGTAAATGGTGCCATCATTCTCTCAGCTACCAGACAAAAACCAAAGATTCACATTTGACCCTTCCCTTTTCTCACCCCTCCTATCAGCCTTATATGAAGGGGAATCCCCCAAAATGAACTAATTTTCTGCAGGTCGGGCCCCTTGTAGTTAGACTTCTGCTAGGTGAGTGCTCTAGGAATCCATCTGCATCAGTGTACCAGCTAGTATTACTGTGAGAGGCTGCCTTTGGCTTCAGTGATATTTTTTTTGGAGACTCTCTCAACATGTTTGCCCATTTCATGATGGCTGATTTACACCAACAATGTGCAGCATGCCAGCACACTGTGCTGAGTGTTCAGCAGTTTTGAACCAAAAATGGCATGCCACACCCTTCCTATTTACCTGTGTTCTTCACAACACGTTTCACAGACTGGATTTTATATTTATCTTATTAATTGTTTGTCTCCCCCATGAGAATGAGAATCAAGAGTCAGGATCTGTTCAAATTAGATTGCTAATACTGAACAACAGTACCTGTCACCTGGGAGACAAGCCAAACATACTCTCATGTGGACAAATAATTACATGCGTGAATAACATCTGAATTTTGAATTTAAAATGTCAAGAGTACTAAAATCACAAATTCTCTTCTAGATATTTCTGAGAGCTTAGTAGTTAAGTATAATGGTAGAACAGTCACACAGCCACCATCTTGGAACAAAGTTCTCGATGTCACAGTATAGAAAAATATAGGGAGTTAAATGTTTTCATGAGAAAAAAATTAGACCATTTGTGTAATAAAGTTGTCACAAATTTCCATCTATTTCAGAAGGAAAGGTCAGTATCAGTTGAAATCAAGCCTAGGACAGTAAATGAGGTTTGGTAATATATCTCAGAAATCGTGTACACTGGCAAAGTTGGAGGGAGACAATTTTTCAATGGCTGCTTCTACTCTATTTGGGCATGAGACAGTCTCATTAGCCTTATTTTTTAAGTGACAGAATTTTCAATTTTAAGAAAAGTAGTTTCTCTTCTTAAAAATGAGCTATAATTTCATAATCTTCCATTTAATAAGGTGGGAATTAATAGTACCTAAATATGATATTGTAATTTCGAAATACATGAAATACTCCCATTTTATTTAAATACTACAGAATCACTATTACAATTAAGACACTGAGGCTTAGCTTCCCCTGGTGTTGCAAGAGGACAAACTAGGAAGACGTATTTCTAATGCTAAAATAAATTAGTAATCTTTGGTAGTTCAATTTATAGTTTTGCAACCAAGACTAAGTTTCTTTTCACAAGGAGGATTTTTTTTCTGACCTCTGACATTATCCCTATTCACTAGGTTTTCAACTTTACTGCCAAAACTCCAGTCCTAATGCGATTTTGGCAGTGATGTGTTTGGTTTGCTGGAGCAGAGACAAATCTATTTGTTCACCAAACCTTTTATTTTTCCTCCTGGGCATACAAGGAGTTGGTTTCCTAACCTTGCTTACAGTTAGTGTGGGGCCACATGACTGAATTATGGCCAATGTGATGTATGTGACAATGATTTATGTTACTTCCAGGTTTGATCCCTGCCTGACCACCTTATGAGATCTGTGATTCCTCTCTCTCTCTCTCTCTCTCTCCCTCTCTTTTCTTTTCTATTGGATACAGGAGGAAACTTCCATTGGAGGAGTCCAAAGATTTTAGTTGCACTACACAGAACCTAGGTCACAAAAGAACTTCATGGAGCAGATCTACCACCCATCATCTTGACCTTGCAGGTGACCATTGGACTATGATGGGTATAAGAATTCAACCATTATTTTAAAAAATAATCGATAGTTTGGGTTTTTTAGAGCAGTTAGAAAGCGGTGACTTCTTTTTGTTTTAATTATGATTGTGTTAGGCACTATACTAAGCACTTTTTGAGAACTGCCTCATTTAAATAAATGAGGCTAATTATTTAAATATCTTTCTTTTTTGTCGGTTATTTGCATCATTTTATTATTAACTGCTTTATTTGTAAGGAAACAGTTTTGAAGTCAGGCCAACACAGGTTTAAATTCTGATTTAATTATTAATCCTGGTTTTGTGGAGGTAGTTGAATGCTTCTTTGATATTTTTCATATCAGTAATATGGACACATCAAAACCTAATTCACTTAGTTCTTGAATTAATAAAATATTCTATGCAAAACAATGTCAGTCCTAAGATATAGCAACAACTCAGTAAGAGGTGACTATATGTGGTAGCATGTATATGGTAAAATACTGCTTTTTACTTCTGGGCATATTTATCAATCATAATGAGAAAAAAGTATGAATAAGGAAAAAATATGCCAGATGATTTTTTAAAAAGTAATTTTGATCAGTTTATCACTACGAAAGCAGAATCTGTTGGACAGATCAATTAACATGGGGGAATGCTCATATGTAAACAAGCATTATGATGTTTAGATCCTGCTGTAGTCTATAGTTGTGTAGTGAGGATATCAGAACCAGCAACAGGCAAATAGAAATCTTCTAGAAGGATCCTTTTGATTTTAGTGTGAATTTTCTCTTAATTATGATTATGTGGCCTAAAGGAGAATCCCAATATTTAATGGCAAATTAGAAGAGAATAAACAAGCTAACTAGTCAAATTACAAGAATGAAAGTTAAATGAAAATGCACTGTACAAGAAAGAGATAGTTTCTGCTATTATTCAGGAATCATAGATATCATTTTTCTATTTCACTTGATTTTCTGATGATTAAAGTAATCAAATTATAACAAAATCCTGTAAACATTTTTGAAGTATAAAAGACTACTTTAATTTGTAAAATCGCATGATATAAAAATCAAACATTCTTCCACAATATTGAAATTATTCACACTGTAAATGCATGCAGAGCACTGAATGTACGCTTTTTAATTATCACAATATGTTTTAGGATCCTTGAGAAACATCTTGTTGCATATATTTTATTTTACCCAATTAGTCCAAAGCATTAATCTTATGTATTTTCTTTGAATTCTTCTTTGAAAAAATTATGATAGGCACTGAAGATTCCTTTTCATTTTATGAAAAAACACATGTAGATCTCTCTCTCTCTCTCTCTCTCTCTCTCTGTCTCTCTCTGTCGCCCCTTCTCTCCTCTCCTCTTCTTCTTCCCTTGCTACAATTACGATCATCTTGAGAGTATCCTATTAAATACTCCCCTATAGATTGATCCTATTAGATACTCTTGATATGATCTTAATTGCATATATAATCAAGAATAAATCTGTTTTTCATTAGGTCCTTACTGAGTCCTTTAGGAATTCTGAATCCAACAGAGTAGTCATCCTTCTCATTAATCATTAATTGCATTCATGAACTAGACCTAAAATCCCCCCCTTAAATATTGGAAGGTGGCAAAAAGAGGGGTGGCACAGAGGAATGGCGACCTTAGTTCTTCCATCTGAAGCAGAGGGTGACCCTCTCTCAGCCGTAGTTACTATAGCAGCCACTGTCAGACTTCAGGGATGCAGTCTCAAGCGCAGGATTTAGGAGTTAGGTGGTGGATAGTAGAAGTTCTTCCAGCTTATGATAAAGTCTCAAAGAAGTTTTCATTAGCTCCTGCCTCTGCAGGGCTTATGAAATATCCTTTCTATGGCCTGGATTTTTTTTTTTTCACAAAATAGAACCACGCCTTCTAAAACCAGACATCCAATCAGTCACCTTATGCCCCAACTCCCCACACATGGTGAGCTCTCCATTGAAAACATTCCCCAGTGTCATTACTGATTCATGTGTATCACATAATTCCTTCAAAATATTTTGTTCCATTTGAATTTGTGATGCACCTAAAACGAAGTTAGCAACCTCATGGTAAATTTATTTCAGATTATTTGTAAGAAACTCTTAGAGATAAACACTGCATGAACAGTTCAATGGTTATCCAAACAAGTAACATCAAAATAAAGTGTCTATATGTCAAAAGTATTTTCACTACTGTGGCTCTCAAATTGAGAGAGCAAATTTTAGTACAATCAAGAGAATGTTACAATCACTGAAGAAATTAAAGATATTTGATTTGTGTTTAGAAATGGAAAATTTCTCAAAAAACAAATTATTAGCAATATTAGCCAAAACAATAAAATTGTAAAAATCTTTAGAGGATGTCCAAATATCCACCCCAAAGTCACTAAGCTTCATGTAATAACTCAAATATTTGAGAGATTATATGTACTATATATGTTATATAGAATATATATATAGTACAAGTGCCTGCGGTCATTTTGATGGTCACAACAAAAATACAAGCTGGGTGCTTTATAAATAATAAACATTTATTTCTCACAGTTCTGGAGGCTGGGAAGTCTGAAATGAAAGCTCTGGCAGATTGGGTGTCTGGCGAGGGCCTGTCCCCTGGTTCAGAGATGGGCATCTTCTCACTGTAACTTCACATGGTGGAAGGGCAAGGGAATGGGCTCTGGCTTTCTTCTTTGAAAGGACACTAGTCCCATTTAGGAAAGTTTTACCCTCATGACCTAATCACCTCCCAAAGTCCCCACCTCTTAATACCATCGCCTGGGGGGTTAGGATTTCAGCATTTGAACCTTGGTGGGGATGGGAATATCATAAACATTTGGTCCACTACAGTAAGGTTGTACACGGGGTCAGATATGGAACTTAAAATTTAACCTGAGATAGAGTAGAATTTGCATGTATTAAAATGGGAATTGATATAAACCAGAAGAGAAGCAGGTTTAGGACGGAAAGGTTGTTTCTCACAATTTGAACTTCCTTGGAGCCCTAGAAGTGTCCCTCCTTTCAAGCCCATGGATATCATGTGTTGTCACTTTTCATGAAGCTTCTATGAATCATCCCTGCCACCACCGCTACCGGCCACCCCCACCACCAAACATTCATTTTCCTGGGGAGACGACTGAGGTCTAAAAGAAGAGAGCCTATCAGCACAGTGTTTGAGGAGATGGGAGGGTTTATTTATTCATTCATTTAACCAGAATTTATGAGTGTCTTCTGTGTGAGACGCTGGATGCTGGGTAGGGTGGCGAACCAATTAGACACGGGCTCCCTACTTACTGAGCTTACATTCCGGCAGGAAAGACAGACATGAACAGTCACTCAGCGGATATGTGGAATGCCAAGTATCATCAGTGGTAGGGCAGAAAAATCAAAGTACCTGAGAGTAGGTCCTGAGGGGGTCTGATCTAGTCAGGGAGGGCAGGGGAATTCTTGGAGGAAAAGGTAACTCAGCTGAGAGCTAAAGAACGAGCAGGAGCTGAGAGAAAGAGTAGTAGTAGTGCCTTCCAACTAGTTAAAACATCATGTGCAAAGAGCCTACGTGCGGCACCACTGTCGCAGAGAGCCTGGATAGCCAGAGTGAGGTGTGACAGCAAGCACGGTCAGGGGGCAGCTACACCGCTAGCCCCTTGGGCTACATTTTTATCCTACTGTTAGTACAAATCCATGAAAGCATTTTAACAGGAAAGTGGCACAAGCAAACATGTTTATTTAGAAATTATTACACTGGATACCAAATACAGCTTGCTTAGAAGCTTTAATAAATATGATCTAGCTAATGTTGTTGGATGTATAGTAATTTGAAAGGCAAGATGTAATGACTAGGCTATCATATTCTGAAACAGCAACCTAAATTTAACTGCTTTGGCCTAGAAAAACCAGATTTTACCTTTTAATGTTACCTTCCACATGTCAGAAACTCTGAGGGCTTCTTCACAGTTTTTTTAGGGACTAAATATGACACTTGGTAAGATTACATTGATAGCATTTCAAACTAAAAGATACTAACTATGCTTAAATAAAAATAAATTTAAAAAATAAATTAAAATTAGATAAAAGTAAAAGATTCCAGAAAATGTATACACACTATCATCAGAAGTGACATTCACTGTTTTAACTTTCAGAATTCAGGTTTTGAAGAAACCAAGCATAAAAATCTATATGAGCGAAATTAATAGTTTATGACTAAATTGAATAAAAAACAATCAGGTGGATTACCTTCTCTCCCATAAATAGTTATAACTCCCTAAGGATATAAAATTAGGGTATATTGACAATTTCCTAAAGTGACCAACTCTGTGTTATTCAGGCAGTAGTAGTTCAGTGAATACTTTTGACTTAAGGAGTTGTCTAAGTACTAACTCATTCTACATTAGGAGAACATTTTGATTTAGTAGTGAGGGTAATGACCATGCACTAGATGGTTCATGTTTTACAGAATGAAAATATCTAAGCTATTATGTTCCAACTTTAGTAACATGAAAAATAAATTCTGCTTAGTGAAAAATATTTTTCCTATAAATAATTGACTCTTATTGAAATTCATATTTAAAACACCAAGAAGCAGGGAATCCATCAAAAGACTACAATGGTTAAAAACAGGCTGTTGAAAGCACAGTTGATTTATCTTGCTTGGACTCCATGTGGAAGTTTATAGACATCTTTTTGTCATGTATTTCCCCAGCAACAGGGGATTTTCAGAATAGCCAAGTGTTACTGAGCTGATGAATTTATTAGAGCAAACTGACATCCCAGGGAATTTTCATGTAGGGCTGGCAATGAGACCTTTAGGAGCTCTGCTCTGCTCTCCTGAAAGCAAAAGCAAATTCTAAGACAAGAAGTGCTTTTAATTCGGTTTATGAATATTTAGGTTGGGAGGTAGGACCCCAACCACGCGCTGTCCTAGATGACTTTCACATGCACAGCCTGACTCCAAGGAGGCTCAGAGAGAGCACCACTTTCATTTGGCACCATCTCACTTTTAAACTATACCCAGAGAAATTTCTAGAGTCAAGAACCCTCCAAGAAACTTTAAACTCCTAAAGATACATGTTGAAGCAATTAGATACTATCCATTTTACAAGTGTCCATTATTGTGTTTTCAGTAACGGAGTTATCTTTAGAACTACTGATTTGCCCAAGTTAAATTTTTATCTCTTTGAACTTTCATCACAGAAGCAGATTATTTTGAATTTCTAATTTGAAGGCTTTGAGGAAACGGAGGTAGTGTACCTTTCATTGTACCTTTTGGGGCTTGATGACTACAGAGTCTGAAATAAACAAAAACTATCCTATTACTACAATTTTAAAACATACAGAAAAATAGAAACAATACCACAAAATATATATACATATTTGAAATCTACATTTCAAGAATTGTTAATATTTTGCCTCTTAGATTAATCTATATCTCTACTATAAATGTAAATATATATTTATATCATTATATTTGTCTATCTTTTTAGTTACATGATTTAAAATAATTTACAGATATTATGACACTTTCCCCTAAATTCTTCAGTACAAAAAAATACTCTCCTATATGAACACAGTAACATTATCACACCTGAAATATCAATAGTAATTCTCTAACAACATCAGATATCCTGTCTATATTCAAATAGTCCCAATTGCCTAACTAATTTTTTCTAATCAGGATTCAGTCAAAATGTCTCAATACATTTTTTATGTCTCTGAAGTTTTTAAAAATAAAAAACCTTTTCTTCTTTTGATTTCTCCCAAAGTTATTAACTTTTTAAAGAAGTCAGGCCAGAAGTTCTGATCAAGATGGTGGAGAGCTTACCTTCTCTCCTGACCATATAAAATTACAACTAAACTACAGAACAACCATCATTGAGAATCGCCTGAATTTTAGTGGAACCAGAGCCCTACAACTAAGGACATGCAGAAGAAGCCACCTTGAGACTAGTAAGAGCAGGGGAGGTGTGGAACAGGTTGGTCTCACACCCACGGGTGACCATTAAACATTGAGAGGGAGTTCTCAGCTGCACAGGTCCCCCTGGAGGAGTGAGGAGTCCCAGTCCCACACCAGGCCCCACAGTCCATTGTTCCACTGCCAGGAAAAGAAGTCCCCAAAACTTATGGCTTTGAAAACCAGTTGAGATTGTGGCTGAGTGACACAAAAGGTGGCTGAAGTCCCAAGGTCTCCTCTTAAAGGCCTGTGCATAGACTTACTCTCTAAAGAACTCACTCACTGTGAACTCCAGCCCTCCAGCAGTAGCTCAAAAAGTGCCAGAGGCATAGGGGGAGGAACAGAGTTGTTCAGCTTCAGGATGATGGGTAAAGAGGCAGCTTTCTCCTGGAGAGAGAAGCTGGTGGAAGCCATTATTTCTTTGTTGAACCCTTTTCTTTTCCCCCAGCATGCAGACAAAGGCAGATGCCATATCTGAATCTCCATCAACCTGGCTAACACTGTTAATTCTCTGATTCCCTGAGACCCCATCCTAGCCAACTTTTGGGCTCACTCAAGCAGTTTCCAATACATTTTCCATATAAATGGCCTGTCTTGTTTGATGTTGTGGAATTTCCTAAAATTTCTCCAAGGTTCACAAAACCCCAAGAAGCGGCATCTGGCTTCGGTGTGTCCTGTACTTCTTACTGAATAGCCCTAAGCCTGGGACTAGCAATACCCAGCCTCAGTTCATTGCTTGGCCTCTTAAGGCACCTCCAAGACCAGTGAGAGTGACTGCCATCTACAGATTGCTTTATGGCTCAGGCCAAGTGACCCCAGGGAGCGGACAGTCTTCTTGCTGCTAAATGAGGCCTTCAGAGATGGGGCCCTTCCTAGATGGCTATGGGGCTGGCATGTCTGGTGGTCAGCTTCACACCTAGCCAGAGCATCACCCAGTTGCATCCAGGAATGACACACAGGGCAGACTGAGGAGGCACTAGAGGCCCACAATAGCAAACACTGTTATGTAGTCTCAGCCCCTTCAGAACAGTTCTTCCTCCACTGTTCATGTCCTCACAACCAATCAGCCTGAGAATTTTTCCCTCCAACTAACAAGCAAATAGCAACCAAGGTTCAACTACAATAGGAGAACACACAAAAGACACACCTGGAGTGCCCGGCTCAGGTGACCGGGGAGACTGAACTACTGAGCCCCCACAGAACACCTACTATATCAAACCACTCTACTAAGACCAGGAGCCCTGCCTAACACATAGAAACAAACACAGGGAGGAAACCAAAATGGGGAGGCAAAGAAACACATTCCAAATGAAAAAACAAAACAAAACAAAACAAAGCTCCAGAAAAAGAACTAAACTGAATAGGGACAAGCAATCTACCAGATGCAGAGTTCCAAATACTAGTTATGAGGATGCTCAGTGATTGCAGGGAGAACTTCAACAAAAAATATAAAATATAAAATTGGAGATCAAAAATATAAAAACGAATCAGTCAGAAATAAGGAATATGATAACTGAAATGAAGAATATTAGAGGAAAGCAATTGTAGATGAGGTAAAGCAGAGGATCAAATCAAAAATTTGAAAAAAATAGCAGAAAACACCCAATCAGAATTGAAAAAAAAAAAAAGGAAAGTTTAAGGGGCCTCTGAGACAAATCAAGCATACCAACATTCACATCATAGGTGTGCCAGAAAGAGAAAAGAGAGCAAGGAATTGAAAACCTATTTGAAGAAATGATGACTGAAAACTTTCCTAACCTGGAGAAGGAAATAATCATACAAGCCCAGTAAATGCAGAGTGTCCCAAACAAGATGAACCCAAACAGACCCACACCAACACTCATCATAATTAAAATGCCAAAGGTTAAAGTCAAAGAGAGAATCTTAAAAGCAGCAAGAGAAAAGCAGTTAGTTACCTACAAGGGAGTGCCCATAAGTCTGTCAGCTGATTTCCCAACAAAAAGTTTGCAGGGTAGGAGGAAATGTCAAGCAATATTCAAAGTGATGAAAAGCAAGCATCTACAACCAAGATTATTCTACCCAGCAAGGCTATTATTTAGAATCTAAGGTTAGATAAAGAGCTTCCCAAACCAAAAAAAAAAAAAAAAAGAAAAAAAGAAAAAAAGAAAGCTAAAGGAGTTTATCAACATCAAACCAGAATTACAAGGAATCTTAGAAGGACTACTTTAAGACAAAGAGAAAATGAAATGAAATGAAATAAATAAAATAGCAATGGCTACATATCTATCAATAATTACTCTATGTAAATGATTAAATGCTTAGGTGGCTAAATAAATAAGGAAACAATACCATTACACATTGTCACTGCTATGATAATTAGACATGTTAAAATAAGCTATGGAAGTTTAATTGATGGCGTGAGATAAAAGTACAAGCAGTCTAAAATATTGGAAATATTTTGTGGGTATATACTAACATTTTAAAATAAATGCCTGAGGCAAATATTAGAACAATAAGATATTGAGGGTATACCAATATTAATAGTCTGTATGTGAAATTATTTAACTTAATTTTTAAATGTCTATATATTTATCTAGACATAATTGCTGTCATTTTGAAGGCTAGGTTCTTAGTTTAGAAAACTTTTTGGTGTTGGAAGTTTGACACTTTTCACAGTTTGTCACTCCTTAGCATCAACCCCCCCTCTGATTTCTAATGCCCATGCAGTGTGTCTCAGAATTTTCAAGAAAAGGAGTGTAGTAGAGTTAAAATGTTTTGATATTTCAGCAGCTACATGTAAACTACATGAAACGGACAAACAAAAACAGCTTTTTCTATAGCATTGATTGTGCTCAAACAACTAAAAATATTAAAATTACAGTAAGTGTCCAAATTGTTTAGCTCTTTACCTCATAAAATCCATGACAAATTTGATGAAAATTTGATAGGAAACAGAAAACAATTTGCTTCTGAAAACTTTAAAGAAAGAAAGAAAGAAGACATCAGACCAGATGTAGCTTAGAATATCTTACATTCTGCATTTGTCTGATTTTAATGTATGTGTTTCTCTAACCCCTGTACTTTTTATAAAGTAAGTTATAACTAACATCATCATGGTCGGATACAAGTTAAACACTTTTGACAAAAAAATGTATGGAGAACTTGGTATTTCTTGTTGCCTGTCATTTACAGAATGTCTGAGTCATTCACTATTAAATGGAGCTACTGGATTAATTTTGCTACAGTCAGACCTTTCCATCATAAATGCATGTTTTCTCCTTTGCAATTAGCAAGTGATCTCTAGAGAGACACTCAGCATTGTGTGAATTTTGTTTCCCAGCTACATTTTACCAAAAACTGTCAGAATCCATAAAGTTTCTTCCCTCAGTTGTTTCAGTAAAATTAGCAAAATGATGACTTCCTAATTCTACTATTACTTTTCCATTTATTGCACTTCTGTAAATAAATAAAACCTTTTTCTCATCAATTAGGCTCACTTTTTAAAAACCTTGAATCTCCAGTTCTTATTGAAAAAACAGGATATATTGTTTTTATCTTGTAATTACCAATTTTCAAAGTAAGGAATTGGTATATTATTCATTTCCAATGGTGACAAATGACTTTGTTTGATTTATATTATTTTCTTAGTATTCCTATTGACTCAATGATATGTATTTATGTAATAAATTTCTATGAGCTCTAGTTGCTGTTGTTGTGTTGTTAATGATGCTTGAACAATCCCAAGGGAGGAACACTTCAGGCCTTTTGACATAACCCCTTAGACCTTGAATGCTTTCTTAGAATAGATAAGGCGCTCAACCCGTGCCCTGCCTCCTTGCTTCCCACTCTATCACCAGCCATTTCTGAAGGGTCCTGATTCCTTCAATGTGAATTATAATTAGAAAATAAAATCTAGGTGTGAGGAGTGCTGTTTTCCATGAGAAGCATGTTTACTTTACTTCTGGACTTAATGAAGAGAACTCGAAAATTGATGCTTTCAAATTATAACGTCATTTGGTCTTTTCAACTTAACATTACATGATTTTATTCAACTTTTTAAAATTATATGATTATATCCCTTCTATTTTATTGCAACTGAAACAAAATAGCTATTACTATTAAAACAAAACAACTGAGATAATTCTGATTCCTCTGCCTTTGTTTTTTAACTTAGAATATATCTCTAAGAATAAAAAGAGTACTATGTCCTAAAGTCACTCTGCTGTGAATATTTATATTCTGATGGGATTGTACATGTTACACATTGTTTTTTGTCTCATAAAAACTATCTCTTTACATTTCCTTTCCATCCTTTTAGTATAGACCTTCTAGTTCCTTCCAGTTAGCTATCTTTAGTATGAAATCTGATGGAATTTATTTTACCCAACCTCTTATTCTATATTTCTATAATCTCTCATTATTTTTAAATCAAGATGCCTTCCTCCAAATAAAGAAAAATTTCATTCTCTAAAACTCCAACCCCAGTGCCAATTCCTTTGATTCCTTCCTCATTTTCAGAACTAATTCAAAATCTTTTCCCCATATTAACAGAGCCTTCTCTAGTCAAACAATTATAAAACCTTGAAAGACTCTTGATTATATATTTATGCTGCTTGACATAGCTGTAAGTAGAAAGGGAAAAGTCAATTTAAATCAGTCACAACATGATACTGTGATAGTCAAGAAGTTAGGTATTGAAGATCACCCACTGTTGAGCTAGAGACAGGAAAGTCTTGCGTTGAAATCATTATGCTGACCACTCTGAAGGGAAACACACCTTCACTAGAGAAGAGTACTATTGTGGAAAAAGTGAGAAATTTGATTAAAAGTAACCCAAATGTGTGTCTAGTTTGATCAGATCCTCAAAATAATTGCCAGGCTTTCTATTTTTCTCTACCTAACACCACGGGGTATTTTGCAGTCTTTGGAGAGTTGTGGGACATAATTTCATAATACATTCTTGCCCAGTATAAGCGTTATGGCATTTTTCACCCTGGCTTTCAGTGTTTTCTCGGGGGCAATGCCTTTGACCCTCTCCTTAATATTTAGCATTTATTTAATAGATGATATATTTCTCAGACAAAAACGTTGAGGAGGGGGGATTTTATGAAGCAGAAACCATGTGGTGTTCCACATAAAATTCTGCCATTTTCATACACTTTACTAACAGTCTGCCCTGATTCCTGTGACAAATCTGAGTGTCTTTTTACCTCATTTGAAGATTCAATAACAAAGTAAAATGGTGTTAAGAAATTCCTGTAATTTACTTGACAATGTCATCCAGGTATGTTAGACATCCAAGAGTCCCATTAAAACAAAAACAAGAACAGAGTTGATGACACATAGTAGACAAAAATATTTAATGAAATGTGTAATTGTATGGCTTCCGCTAGATCTTGCATATATAATATTCATTTAGGGTCTTCTCTGTGATATCTTGACTGCATACTCTTTTATTTAACCTCAGAATGTATATTTTAGATAATAAACCTCTTAGATAGAATAAATAACATTAACTGAGGGGAAAAGCTGAATAATCATAATTCTAAAAGAAGTATAGGTGTACAGAATTTAACTGCATACAAAGTCTTTAATCCTGTAAATTTTCAAATGGATAGCATTGTGTTTTTCTGAAGGCAATATTGGACTTTCTATGTGCTTTTTGAAGACATCTAATTTTGAAGAAAACAAACAGAACATGAAGAAGAATATGAAGACATGCTTACTGCTTAATATTTTGGAAGCCCAAACCATGACCTTGAAGGTTTATAACTAATATTGAAAAGGATCATCCTTTTGTAATGTGTTCACATTAAAAATCTAATGAGTAAATCATAAAGCTCAAATTCATCCCTGAAGTCTAAAATTTAATTTTTCTTTTGGATAAATATTAAGAGTGGATAGAGAAACAATGGGAGAGACTAAAGATCATCTATTTCGGTATATTGGAGAGATAATCAGACATTATAAAGATATTGAAACAAAAGAAAAGAAATGAATTAAGTTCACAAAATAATATGATAATGTTCTTCAGCCATAGATATCTCAAAGCAGAGCATTTGGATCTGTAACAGCTGTGGCAGTCAGATAAGAAAAGCATTGTGAAACAGTAGAGAAGTAATTTTTCTGCAACTTATTTATAGTCACCAGAGCTATAAAGGTAAAGGGAGATAGATATAGGTGGCAAAAAAAAAATCAAGCCCAATTTTTTAGAGAAACTACTCAATACTTATTTTGTAAACAGTATACACTGAAATAGTGATACTGTTAGTCCACTTATTTCCCACACTTTTTAGATATAAATCAGCCCAGTGAAGAATTCTCATTGGTGCCAACATGGGTTTCTTGGTCCTTGTCAAATGTTGTAAGACAGCTGTAAAGCTGCTAAGAGTAATTCAATTTTAGAAGATTCTAATGACATTTGTGTTGACAGAATAATATTCATGGCATGTAGCTGGATGGAGCCTCGTGGAGATTTAATAACCTCCTGGCCTAATGTGAATGCCTATTACATCTCCCTGAAGAAGCCAAGGAGAGTTATTTGGAACTACATACTGAGATACACTGCCTTCTGGTCCCGAAAGTCCCACTGGGCATTTAGCCCAGATATCAGTTCAATGACCAAGTACTACACTCTGTAAATGGGGAAAAAATTTGTTGGAGCATCTTTTAAACTCTCTTCTTTCCCCAAGTTGTCTGAATACAAGTACAAGGGCAAGAAGAAACAGACTCAAAGAGAAACATTTTTTCCTTCCTTTCTATGAGGGAAATACTATGAAATTGTAAAATATGTTCTGACAAAACACAGTGTATAATCTCTTAAAAATACCCTGTATGCCCCTTTACCCTGAGTGCTTCAACTGTGAAAATTATATTCTTTAACAATTGTTAAATGCATCTTTTTTAGACTTTTAAAGTAGATTAGTTACAACACAGTGGCTATTATTCCCACAGTTATTCCCAAAAGGATTAGTTTACGTTCTCACAGAAAAAGCAATGCTGTGTGTTACAACTTCTAGAAAGAACTGAGCCGGCTCTTGAAATAGACATGTAGTACTCCAAAAATAAGAATTGTATGACTATGGGAATGTCGGGGTCAAAACCCCAGTCACCAGAAATCGTGGTGCCATGCCAGCTTGCACCCTCTCTCTCTCTCTTTTTCTGTTTTGCACCCTCTCCTTTGAGAAAAGCTGATGGTTTTGATGCTGCTCTAAACACCAGTCTTTCAGAGGTGACCCAGAGACCTTCTGGGTCAGATATAACTAAGGGGCTGTTTGCATGGCTCAGCAGGAATAGAACGAATAGAGAACAAAATCAAAGTGAAAGTCAAAATAAAGCCCATTTATTCTGGAGGATGTAGGATCAGATAGAAAAAAACTGGGAAAACCGAGCTTCTTTATATAGGTATTGCTACGAAAACAAAAGGCATTTTTTTAAACTAATTCTTTGAAAGTGTCCATTAACTCATCTGGCCTTAGAAATCTTTCTTTCCTTCCCCACACCTGACCCTGCACCATATTCAGGCCTAGTGCTTTGGATAAAACTTAAATAAAAATAAATTCAGTAACAGTCTCCTTGGCCTGAGGCATACACTTCATTTGCTCCATTCAATGGCAGCTGTCACACAGTGCCTTACTCTCTGACTTTATAGTTTCATCTGTGTCTGTCTTAGTTTCCCTAATGAGGTATAAAATTCTTAAGCAAAAGGACCTTGTCTTATTCAACTTGTCTCCTTCAAAGTGTCATAGATCCTTCAGGAAGACAGAAGATGGTGAGATAAACTGAATCCACAGAAGCACAACCAACATACAGGCAAACTACCTCACACAAAAACATGGCCTCCTCTTCTCCTTCTCAGACATTAGGGACATTTGTATAGAGAGAACATGAATATCATGATGGAAAATCAATGCAAGTGGCAATCAAAATGGATTCCATTTTTAGAAGAAGGCACATTTAAATTTTTTAAATATAATTTTACTCTTCTTTCCCCAAATATACTGTGTATTTAACCTAAGGGTGGCAGGATGACAACCACAATTGTGCAAATTTGGAAGTAGAATAAACATTTTCTATTTAAAAATAAACATTTTTTATTGTCAATAATATGTCAATCTTTCCTCCACACCATCCAACTGACAAGTAGAAGTAAAGAATACTTTCACTTGTCCAATGACAGGGTCTGTTATTCTCCTCGTATTTAAACAGTAATTGTCCATTAACCACAGCTATTTCAGATGAAGATTTGGGCTCCTGGGTTGCAGAGCCCATGTATGTGCACACACATACAAGCCATAAATGCACATAGATACATTCACACAACAGCTCCAGAAGATGGTGTCCAAGTGAGGGAAGAGGAAGCCAGATGCCCTTTTAATAAAGGGGAAAGAGAGAGTGAAATCAAAGAGCTTTTATTAGTGCCTTCACTTTGCTCCAAAGTCCCAGGTGAAATCATCACTTGTCCTAATTACTCTGCTAAGAACTGGCCATTTCCTGGTGCCTGTCAGTCACAGCGTGGCACCTCACAAGGCCCCCAACTGTGCAGTGGATCCCCCACCACAGTAGTTCTGTGGCAGACTCGTTGGACCTCAGTTCAGGGACCTTTTGATTCTGGATGCTTTGCGTAACACACAGAAGCTTGAGCATAATAATCCACTTTGCGCCACATTACACCATGGCACTCTTGAGAGACCCCCAGCTCCCCCTTCTGGCTGTGCTTTTTATTATGGTGGTGGCAGTTCCCCTACAGTGTCCCCTGTCACTATGGGGCTATTCTGTGAGCAGTGTTCTCCCAAAGTTAAAGTTGAAAAAAGGAGCATAAGCCCCCTTTGATTTCAAATTTTCCCTCAAATGGTCTGGCATCTCCCCACATTCCTTGGCTTTTCATCCCAGAAGTGTAAACTGAAGGGTAAACGTGTCTATCTACTTCCTTTTCTTATCCTTTCTCTTTTCTATTTGTCATCTCACCAGCATCTCAGGGGAAGGTTCCTCCACTCCTTTATTTTCTTCTAGTCTAGAAGGAATTCACACTACAGTACATCCTCTTCTTTCTCAGGATATATTTGTTCTGCTTCCTTCTAGGAGCCTTGAGGTTGGATGAGGTGCAGTGACTGGATAAATCTAAAGATCACTTTGCAAAAAACATGTTTTCCTGTGATATAGCAAATCAGTAGCTTTATAATGGGGTTCAAGAAAAAAAGAACTCTTGATAAAATTGAACTATTGTCTTAACCACTGGAGACATCAGAAATCAAAGCAGAATCTAAAGCAGCCAATGCTAGTCTTTCTCTACAGGCTTCTGTCAGGATTGTCACTGTGAAACACATCTCCCATAAGGTTGGTTGAAAAGAGTTGCAAAGTCTGCTCTTAAAGACATAATGTGTTCAACCACAAAAAGTCTTTCTTCAAAATTATGGTGGTTATATCCTGAAATATCATTTCACACTACCTTAAATGTTGAAGAATAACGATGAAAAACAATGCTGTGGTATTAACTAATATTGACAACACACTAAATTTTAGAAACACCAAAAAAATTAGTTGGGTTATGCCCAAATACATGATCAACTGTATAAGAATAATATGAAAAACATGGTTCCAATCCAGAAAATCTACTACCTAATAAACTTAAGTAATGCATCTTTTAAATTTTTTTCAAAATGTTAACACCTACCTCCATGGCAGAGTGAGAAGAAGTGATTCTAATCCTGAAATCAGTACTCATTTCCTCAGTTCAGTTCCACTCAAGCAGTGCCGTAAACATGAGCAGTAAGCCTTCCCCTGGGCCTGCCTCTCAATTTAGCTAAAACTTCACTGATTCTTTGCTACATGTCAGGTATTGTGATAAACATCAAAGGTTCAGCAGTCTTTGCTCACAGGGTGCTTATAATCTAGTAGGAGAGAGAGAAATGTGCAATTAATGATAATTCCAAGTGTGGTAGGGCACACGCCACAAGAACAGCATAAAGTATTAGCTAAAAGACCATGCAGATTATATTATTGAGTTTCCTTTTCTGGTTCTATTATGAAAAATGTACATGGTATGTGTTATTAGTGGCAGTTACCAAGAATAAAATAAGTTGAGCGTATTACATTAAAAAATATGTGTATTGACAGGAAGTTTCTTAGAATAGTAGCTGGTTAAGGAGAAAGAAGTGGAGCCACCAACTGACAGAATGAGGGAGGGTTAAAAATGATATACTTAAACTTCCATTATTACCACAAAAAACATACTTCAGGGGCAGCTTCATTTTTTTTCCATAAACATTCATCAAGATACACTTTATCTGTTTATAAAATCTATTATCCATCAAATAAACTCGCACAATTTATTTCACATAATTTTTATCTGAATTGTTTCAGAGAGAATATGTTATGTCCACCAAATCGTATTTCCATGCAAGATCTGTGGCCATAATTCTAATCTGTTCAGAATGACCTATGCAGAACTAGGAGGAAGCTATATGATTCTATTCTGCAGCATTTAGAAATATATTTTAAAAAAAGAAAGAAAAAAAGTTCATGTTATTGTACTAAAGTTAGCATAAGAAGAAAATAATAAAGATTGGAGCAGAGACAAATGAAGTAGGTTATAGAAAAATAATACAAAAGATTAACAAAGTGAAAAATTGATCCTTTGAAAAGATAAACAAAATTGACAAACTTTTAGCTAACATAACCAAGAAAAAATGTTGACCCAAATAAATAAAATTATAAATGAAAAGGAGCTATTACAACTGATATCACAGAAATACAAAGGATCCTAAGAGACTGTTATAAATAATTCTATAGACCAATGGGACAGAGTTGAGAGTCCAGAAATAAACCCATGCATATATGGTCAATTAATATTTGACAAGAGAGCCAAGAATATTTAAAAAGAAAAAGTCTATTTAATAAATTGTGCTGAGAAAATGTCTTCACATGTAAAAAATTAAAACTGGACCCTTATCTTATACTAATCACAAAATTAACTCAAAATGTATCAACCACTTAAATATAAGACCTGAAACCATAAAACTCCTAGCAGAAATTATAAGAAAAAAGCCCCTTGACATTAGTCTTAGCAAAGATTTCATGAATACGACACCAAAAGCAAAGGCAACAAAAGCAAATAAGTGGGATTACATCATACATCAAAGCTTCTACACATTACAAGAAACAATCAACTAAATGAAAAGGCAACCTAAATAATGGGAAAAATAATTACAAACTATGTATTTAATAAGTGGTTAATGTCCAAAATATATAAGGAAATCATATCTCTCAATAACCAGAAGAAAAGTTAGATTTAAAAATGTACAAAAGGACCTTAATAGACATTTTTCCAAAGAAGATATTCAAATTGCCCACAGATACATGAAAAGGTACTCAATATCACCAATCATCATGGAAATGCAAATCAAAACAACACTGAGGTATAAACTAGAAAGTGCTGGTGAGGATGTGGAGAAAATGGAATCCTTATAAGCTATTAGTGGGAATGTAAATTGGCACAACTACTATTAAAAAAAGAGTATAAAAGTTCTTAAAAAAATTAATGATAGAGCTATATAAGCTAGGAATTCTACCTCTGAGTATATATTCGAAGGAAACAAAAATCACTATCTTGATTGCAGCATGATTTACAGTAGCCAAGCCATGGAAACAACCTAAGTGTCTATTGATGGACAAATGGATAGGAAAAGATGTGGTATGGATATACAATGGAATATTATTCAGCCATAAGCAAAAAGGAAATTCTGCTATTTGCAACAATATGGATAAACCTGGAGGTCATAGTGGTAAGTTAAAAAGCTATATAGAGAAAGACAAATACTGTATAATCTCACTTATATGTGAAATCTAAAATAAACAAACTTACAGCAATAGTAAACAGATTGGTTGCCAAAGGCTGTGGGCAAGTATGAGAACTGGTACAAACTTCCAGTTATTAGATAAATAAATCCTAGAAATGTAATATACAGCACGGTGACTATAGTTAAAAATATTGCATTGTATATTTGAAAGTTGCTAAAAGAGAAAATCTTAAAATTTCTCACTAGAAAAAACTTACAGCTATGTGAGGTGATGGATGTTAACTAACCTTATTGCAGTGATCTTTTTGCAATAAGTACAAATCATTAAGTTGGACATCTTAAACTTACACAATGTTAAATGTCAATACATGTCAAAAAGTTGAAAATAAAAACCACCAAATTGCTTACATTAAATATGTGCAGTTCATGGTGTGCCAATTATTCCTCAATAAAGTTATTAAAAATGAATAAGGAAAATATTTTTTAAAAATAAGGGGAAGATCATCTCAAGAAGAGGGAAAAGTATGCACAAAGCCATGGATGCTTGAGAGAGGAATTCTGGGTCCCTCAAGCAGAAAAAATTTCCGTGTGACATGAGCATAGGTTTGGGTGGGGGGGACATGGGAAAGAAAGAGAGCAGTGTGGGGTGATGAATACCACAACATTGGTTCACCTTCTAGGTGAAAATGCTTTATATACGAGGGCTGTCCGGAAAGTATCCAGCCCTGAAATAAGAAAAATAGAGGCCTTTATGGCTGGATTTTCCCAGACAGCCCTTGTATGTGTGCATTTCTATCCACTTTCCTCTACAAAGGAATTCTGGCAATAACGTGATTCCGTACGTCTACCATTAGTCTGTTGGCTAAATGTCCTCGCGGTACAGCCATATGCAAATTTCTTGGGTGGAGTGTGTGAACCTGAAAACTGAAGGACAAACAAAGTTATTAGATATAATTCTAACAGAATCCAATTTGGAAAAACACCAGATGAGAAACAAAACAGAAAAATTAGAATAGTCATCTCTTAACTAGGGAATTATGGATAGCCATGAGAATTAAAAAAGGAAAGAGGTGTCACATCCGTGACTCTTAATGAGGTAAATCCAAGCCAAGCAATAAGAAAAAAAATGCTGTAGCCAGTAAATTGGCGTGAGTCAGAGGCGAGTCTTGACTATCCAGGAAGATTTTTCCAGCTCGGATTTATTTAGTTCTGTGAATATTGACAGATTTGTGTAAAGAAGCACAACAATACAGGAAAGAAGCAAAAGAGAACTTGCCAGTAAACAAAGTAGGTCGACTTCTGTGCCAAGTCATGTTGCCAATGTGGTTTAAAAATAGGAACCAGAATTACTATTAAGTGACAATTATAACGAAAAACATATGCTCAGCGCTGGCTTGATTTACTGAGATTGATAAATTTTGAAGTATCATGAATTTGCGAGTAATTTATCTTATATAATGGACTAATGAAGGCTAATACATATCTTTCATTGATTAAAAATGCCACCATATGCATGATCAATTTGCTATTTCTCTTACCATACATTTAATCATTAATTCATCATGAGTTATGTAATAAAAACATTAAAAACTTTCATTGATCATAAATCCATATTTTGAGAGAAAATTAATCCAGCAATGTTCTGGAAAACAAAAGAAAAAGAATACATAGACCCTTAAGAATGACTTCTCTGAAAACTTCAAACCAAAGTGAAATGGTCATAGAGACTGCTTTATCTGAAATGAGTATCATGCTGCACAAAAGTAAGTTATCTCATATGCTAGCATGGCGTGTTCACTTATGATAAACCCAGAGAATAACAAGATAGCCACCAAATTAGACCAGTCTTTCTGGAAATATTTGACTCCTACAAAATTTTGTCCACTTACAAACATTATAACCTATCTGTCATTCTGCCATATGCCACTTTCACCAAGGTTCTTAATACCATGATATCGCCATTCCTTGAGTTATTTGAACTCCGTTTCAAGGCCTGGTTCACTCTACCGTGAGGCCAGCCCACAGGAGAGGAATAGAAAGAGGAAAGAACGTGCTAATTCCTTTCCTTTACTTCTCAGAGCACCTTACAGTAACTCCATGATCTGGTGTCACAAAATAAACCGCAATGGTGCTATTTTTCAGGTGGGTGCTTGAACACAATTATGGGAATTCGCCTCCATGGGGGGGTGTAGTTGTTAGGCTGTGATCTGAACTCATACACACTCCCCAAGTCCAAGATTCACATTTTGTTTTATAAATGAAAGTTTATTTCATGATAGATAAGCCATGCAACTCAAATTGGGTTTGTTAAAGGACTGCACAATTCACAGTGGCTAAAGAAATGTTGATGGAGAAATCAGAGCCCTGAAAGGGTCTGGAGAAATACAAACCTGCTTTTATAGAAGTGTTTCTAGAGATCAGACCGCTGTGATTAGGATGTGAAAAGTGAGGAGTTTGCTTTCTAATATTTCCTTTCCATGCTCCCTTCTGGGTTGTGACAACTAATTGGCCTACTTGGGGTAAGTGCAGCTAGTTCTGCGATAATTGCTAAAAACCTATCTTGGAGTCAAAAGAACTCCTTGGGAATTCCACTTTTCAGTCAATGAGAGACGCTAGGAGAAATACTTAATAATTTCTGCTACATTCTTCCTAGTTACCTTTACTGAATGTCTAAAGGATCTAGCTGCAAGTTAGCAGCTGCGTTTACAAAGCTCACATGAAAGATTGTATGCAGTCTGAACTTTGTACTGTTAAACATTAGATGAGAAAACTCTTTTGAGAGCTACAGTATTGAGCATTGCTGACTTTCATCTAGTTTGCCTATGACTAAAGTGATCCACGTGGATTAAGGCAATAATTCAATTCTGAATGTTTGCTTTGTATTTTAAAAACAAATGAAATGTTGAACAGTTGTCAGGTGTTAGCTTGATCTTTATTGTATCTCTTTGCTGAGATTATGAGGATTATACTAAGAACTTGAAGTAAGATTTGAATAGTGACAAATCCCAGGTTACCATTATTTCATTTCAGCATCAATCATAATCAGATAATGTCTCTAAGCTCTCAAAATACTAAATTCCTTTACGCTAGCCTACACATGCTACTAATCATAAGGTAACCACCAGAACTACACTAAAATCAGCATATACGGTTCTAGTCACAGATCCTGGGTCCAATATAAATTCAGAATTAAGATATTTTGTATTGATTCATCCATGTCATATACCTTTAAGCAAGAAAAAAATATCTATGGGTTGCAGGATCTCTTCTGGCTTGCGAAGTTCATCATGGAATCTCTGCTTGCTCCTGGTGATTCCTTCATATTTTTGTACCTATTTTTGGATTCACCTTCAAATATAGAAGTATCATATTATAGAATCATGGCATTTTAGGTCTGAATTAAACCTTTGAAATGGCTTAATCTAGCCCTTCACTTTAGAACTTAAAACTTCTGACATACAGCTTAATTCTGTATTTATTACACAAAATGACTTCTTTTTTTGGAAATTTATTGTCTGTCTGCTCACTAAATTGTCATTATTTTATGAAGAGGGAAGAGATTTTTTTAAATATAATTCTAGAGCTTTGCTTTCCATTTTTACCTGATGATGTGGGCATCTTTATGAACATTTTCAGTGAAAATCAAGGATGCTAAGTCTACCAAAAAGTTAGCATATTTGCATTAGTACACACTTGTTTGCTGACTATGATGGATTGACTTTGTTTCCTCTCCTGTCTATCATCTTATTTCTCTTCAACATATGGTGTCTAAATTTCTTTGAACAAACGATTTCCTCCTTCTCATCATTCACTTTTCTCTGCAATTTGCTTTTAAAGTTTCCTAAGTGTACTGAAACCTCGTATTTTTCCTAGATCAAATTCAACAGCCTTTCCCCTGCCATTTATACACCACACTATACAGAAATGAATATCTTTTCTCACTCCCTAATTTAGTCTTAGTGATCCCTCCTTCAAGTTCCTTTTTTTGTCTGTGGTATTTTCTAAGACTAAATCTTTGATCTCAAATTGGTTAGTAAAAATTGAGGAGCTTGACAATAATTTCTGAAACACTGAGAAGTCTCAGTGTAATAAGATCTAAAAAGGACTTTACACTTATAAGGACAAAATTAGGTCAAGGGTCCCTGAAGCTTTAATTGTCTTTGCACATAACCCTTCTCAGACATAACCCTCTTCCAGTGAAAGCTCAGTCCGAGGCTCTTTTGTGCCCTACCTTCTGTTCTTAGGCATAATTAAGCCTATTTCACCCAACCTATGACTTTTAAAGCCCAGATATTTCTGTTGATGATTCTCTAGTCTTCACGTCTCCTCTTACTTTCAGATTCATATACTATTTTCAAATGACCTCTCTTTTTGGTCTGATTTCAAACTTAACAAGACCACTCATCCACCTTCCTTATTTTCCATCATCTCAGTAAATTTCCCCATTATACATCTGGAAACTCAAACTTAAATCATAGAATCATCATTGATTATTTTCTTTTTTTCTCCACCCACTTCCAATACATCAGCAAGTCTGAAATGTAACTGGAATCCGAGCAGTTCTCTCCTTTACTCTTACATGTTAAATTCAGGCCACCATCCTCTTTGTCAGTGATAACCTGATTTGAATGTAGTTATGTAGAAAATGCACTGAAGGAGCCAAGGCAAAATGAAAGTTGGGAAACCAATAGAAGGTTGATTCTTTAATGCAATGAAAGAGAATTGGTCAACAAGCGTATGCAAAGGTACCTGACATCACTCATCAGGAAAAAGTAAATTAAAACCATTATGAGATACCAATATGCACCTACAAGGTGACTAAAGTTCTAACAACCAACAAACACCAAGTACTGACAAGGATTTGGCACAAGTCAAATATGGATATGTCAGGTGGAAGACCAGATTGGTACAAGCATTTTGAAACTATTGGACAGATTCTGATAACAATTTACATACACTTAATACCATAGCAATTGAGAACAATTTCAATGTTTACTAAGAGAAGAATGCAAAATAAAATGTATTAAATTTATGCAATGAAATACTACATAGCAATTTAAAATAATGAACCACTGCTATATGCAGCAACATGTATGAATCTCAGACACCATACTGAGCCAAAAAAATGTATTCCATATGATTCTATTTCTATGAGGTTCAAGAACACATAAAACTATGTCATGGTAATAGAAATTAAGTAAGACATTACCTATTTGTGTGTGTGATGAGAGGATGGTGCAGGGGGTAAGAAAAGGAGAGATGTTGACCAAATAGAGACATGAGGGAGCCATATCTAGAAATACCTTGCTTTTTATTCTTGGGGTGCTTACATACTTGTAAAAATGCTTCAAGTTTGTATATGCTATGCATTTTAAATTAAAATTGAATATATGTATAATTTTAATTAAATGTTAATTCAAAATTTTAAAATGTTTAGATAGTATTATTTAACTTAAATATAAAATAAGATTAATAAAATTGTTAATCAGATTAAGATTATCTTGGTAATGTTTAGTCTTTTGCATTTTCATACACACTTTTTTAAATTTCTGCAAATCCTGCTGTGACTATTGGGATTGTATTTATTGCATAGAACCAATCTGGGCACAATTGGCACCTTTATAATCTCTAATCAAGGAACATTGTGTTTAGGGTCATTTGTAAGTTCTTTCACTGCTCTAGAAATTTTAGTGTAGAGACTGAATATCTACTGTTGAACATATTCCTAAGTATTTAATGTTTTTGATGGTATTACTTTAAAATTTTTATCTTTATTTTCAAATACTCTTAAATACATGTTTTCATTATACACTCAAAACAACTTAACGTTTTGGGAGATAAGATTGATCTTACAACCAAAACTAATATAATATTGGTTAAATTACTCATTTAAGTTCACACAGTAGTTTAAGAACAACGTGAAAATTAGATTCTAATTATGTGACATGCAAATAAGTGTGTAAATTTCAGTGGTCACAAAGAATGTGACAAAGTAAATGGGGAATGGGAAAAATCACATAAGCTATTATCAACAAGGCTAGATTAGAATGTCACATTTTTTAAAAAATGTATAATTTGTTGGGGTAACATTGGTTAATAACGTTATGTAAGTTCCAGGTGTACGCTTTGATCATATATCATCGGTATGTTGTGTAGTGTGCTCACCACCCAGAAGTTAGTCTCTTTCTGTAACCATATATTACACCCCCTTTGCACTATTCATCTTCTACCTGCCTCCCTTTCTTCTAGCCACCATACAGTTCTCTATGTCTGTGAGTTGGTTTTGTCTATTCCTTGGTTGCTTTTTGTTTTATATACCAGATATGAGTGAAATCATATGGTTCTTGATTCTTCCCATCTAACTTCACTTAGCGTGAAAATCCGTCCATGTTGTCGCAAATGGCAGTGTTTCATCTTTGTGGCTGAGTAGTACTCCACTACGTGCAGAGGCTGTCAGGACAATTCCAGTCATAATGGCCTCTATTTTTCATATTACATGGCTGGATATTTTCTAGACAGCCCTCGTATATGTACCACATCTTCTTTATCCAATCATCTATTAAAGGACACTTTGGATGTTTCTATGTCTCAGGTATTGTAAATAATACTCTATTGGCCTTAGGATACATATACCTTTATGAATAAGATAATGTGAACAGATATGAACAGATATAGGTTATTTCCATTTCTTGGCTTTTGTGAATAATGCCGCAATGAACATAGAGGAACATATATCTTTATAAATAAAGTGTATAAACAGATATAAAAAAAGTTGCTCAACTTAACTAATTATAATGAAAATGCAAACTAAAACTGCAAGGCGATACTGCCTGACACCCGTTAAAATGACTATTATCAATAAGAAAAGAAATAGCAAGTGTTGGAGAGGCTGTGGAGAAGACAGAACCCTCACACACTGTTGGTGAGAATGTAAATTGGTACAGACTCTATGAAAAATAGTATGGAGATTCCTCAAAAAAATTAAGAATAGAGCTACCACATGACCCAGTCATTCCTCTTCTGGGTACCCACCAAATTTGAAAACACTTACTTATAAAGAATGCAAATCTTTCATCTCTCCATATAGATTATAGTCACAGGAAATATCTGTACTTCCTAGTTTCATCATATTAACATTAGGGATAAATTATGTCCATTTTAAAATTCTTAATTATGGCCCAGTACAGAAATATGTATATGAAGAAAAGGTTAGCTCTTAAAACAATCATTGGACATCCATTGATACAAATATTTATTGATAGTTACTATGTGCAAAACACCCTTTCAGGTTGTTTCACATATTAACTAATTTTCTCTATTGACTATGTTTTATTATTTCCATTTTACATACTAAGAAATACATACTTAGAAAAATTAACTAAATTTCTTAATGAAAATTAATTTAAATTAATAATAAATTAATTACAGTGTAATGCAAAAGATGGACAGATTCTTCAAAACCAGGGATGTCCAATCCCCCAGCCTATCGTTTTAGTCAATAACTTATAATGTCTCTATTTGTCATTAATGAGAACATAGCATGTGCTCAACACATACGTTTTTGAAATAGATACAGTAAATCCTTACTTAACATTGTCGATAGGTTCTTGGAACTGTGACCTTAAGGGAAATGATGGATATTATAAAGAAACCAATTTTACCCCAGCCCGATTAATACAAACAAGAGCTAAGTCATTTATACTAATTGGCATATTTCTGGCCACAAAAACATCACCAAACTTCTAAGTAAACTAAAGACCCAAAACACTTCTACTATTAAACACTGAAATAAATGTGAAGCCTACATATTCATATTTAAGATGGAAAAAAAAACAGGTAATATACTTCTTTTCCAACCTGTTTATTACAATTCAGGGTGGGGAGTGACCAGAGCCTCTCCTGACAGATCAGGGCACAGAGTGGGCACCAACCCTGGACCGGAGAGCCTTCCACCATGGGGCCATTCACACCCATGCCCACATTCACTCACACTGAGACAATGTAGCCATTCACCTCATGTGCACGTCTTTGGGATGTGGGAGGAAACCCATGCAAGACCTGGGGAGAACATGCAAACTCCACAACAGACAATTGCCCCTCTGGGAATCATTTTTTTTCTCATCAACTTTATAACAAAACAATAAAGAACCAAGAGACGTTATTTGAGGACCTGCTGTACTACATTGAGTGAGAGTGAGATTTAAAATTCTAAATGTAGGTAAGCTCTAAACCAAAATTATAAAGTTTCATAACATGGTTTCAATGCCTAAAATTACTACAATTTCAAATCTCCTTATCACATTTTTGTATGGACTCTCTCTGAATGAATACATTCATTAGCATGCAAACATGACTACTATTACAGAACTATTTAATATAGTAATTTAAATGCCCAGTGAATGCTTAACAAAGTTAGCTTACCTATGCTAGGAATAAGTATACGAGGGCTGTCCAGAAAAATTCCAGCCCTTGTCAATATAATGATAACAGTTGAACAGCTGGATACTTTCTGGACAGCCCTTCTATAAGCTATTACATGTTTAATACTTAGAATAAGGCAACTACTTGCTAAAGGTTGGCTTTTTATCTTCAGCTTTATTCTGCTTTGTATTCTCATGTTATCAAGTAATTAGCATGGGTCTGTATATTTGTGTGTGAGAATGTCTGCACATTGTTCACATGTGTGTGCACGTGTGTGTATATGTGCTCTGCAGGAAATGAAGGGCAATACTCCAGCACTCCAGTATCCAAAACATTTCTAGGTCAAGGGAGCTGCAACTTTAGTACCTAGTTACCTCTGGGAAAACTACGTTGGATTACAGAAATTGATCCAACAGTCTTTTGGGCTAGAGTCCAACTCAATGGGAGGTCACATTTTTCAAAAGTGAGTTTTTAGTTTTGTATGTTCATTTATTTATTTTGTAACACCACTGGGGATTTTCAGGATTTACACTCCGACTACTTTTTAAATATATTCTAGTAAGGATACTTAGATGTTCTCTTTTATGTACAGATTCAAATTGGGTTCAGAAACCTAAGGCATGGCTATTCTGTGAGTCCTAACTCTTAAAGTTAATGACTTCTAATTAGCCCAGCAAGAAGCTAATGACTTGTAATCACTTGCCAATTGATTCCAAGTATTTTCTTTGTAAAATTAGTCTGGATAAAAAGCAGGAAGGCTCTGGCTGGTAGGGGAAAGGCAGAGGAGGATCAGGTTCAAGAAATTACTCACAAGGTGGGTTCTGGAAGATATTCAGGGTGATAGGAACCATGTCTGTGGCCCTTTACCAATTATTGTAAGACCCATGATGGTGTCGTAAATACAGCTGCATGTTTTGGAGACTATATAACTGAAAAATGGAGAAAAATCATTACCTAATGTCATTTCAGTGACCTCAGTGTTTATTATTTGCATCAATTCAGCTACAAAAAGTAGAATACACACGCAAAGTCATACATCACATGATTGATTTTATGAGATACTTACAAAGATAGATTCACATTGATTGATTAAAGTTGTTTCCTAAGAAGAGATAGAACATGTAACATTAAGAATCATATAGATGTTTACTGGGAGTCTATACTTGGATTAGGCTTTGGGCTATGCACTGGACATAAAAGATGAATAATCCACAGCCCCTTTCTCTAGGAGTTTATGGTTCATGATTGAGTTTACATTCTCTCAGATTAACTAATAACCACCCAAGGTAAGAAACTCTATGACCAAGAACTACTCTACAGATTTTCAAATTTGACAGTGCATCTGTATTTCTCTCAGGTCCTTCACACAAAATTTACTAGTTGCTACCTGTGTGGAAGTTCAGGAGGCTGACAAAAGAATCTCAGTATAAAGAAGGTTTGATAAACAATGGTGTTGGCTAGAATTATTTGAATTGCAAGAAATGTTTCAGAGAATATTCAAAACACAGTCTATAGTTCCAACTATGAAATATATATATATATATATATATACACACACACACACACACACACACATATATATAGTTTAAAAGACTAACATTATTCAAAGATTTACACATTGAAAAAGAGTGACTTATGATGAGGCATAATTGGTTACAGTCAAGTGACAAGCAACTGGAAAAAAAATTGTCATCATTAGTTACTATTCTTTAAGGTAAGAAAGCTTACAGACAAGCCTGACATTATAAACCAATTTTCACAACCATAATGTAAAGGGGTATAACAATAAAGAGAATTTTAAAAAATAAAGGGAAAAAGTTCACTGTTTGAAACACTATCTGTTTTTCCCTTAGAAAATGATTAAAGAGCAATTCAGCCTTGTGATTTTTTTTTCCAACAGAGAAACAAGAAGGTCAGAGTTATCAGCAACACTGAGAACTCATTAAGCCAGGGCCCTCTCTGCCTTTGACATCGCCAATACCTACATTCTCCTCAATCCAGCAACAGAATCACCCATCAACCCATTCATTTTTACCTGGCACCCTCTTTTTAACTACCTGCCAAAATACCCTACTTAGCTACTATGGCAGGAAAAACTAATCAAACCAGGAGAGCAAAGAAAAAAATAAGGCCATTGTATGCGTAGGTACCTCTCAACTAGCCTGCCATTTTCTCCCTGTGGGAGCTCTGAACTGACCTGACAGCCCAAAATCTTAGGGAAGAACAGGCAATCTCTGACCAACTGCCATGATTCTGCATGAGCTCAGCCAGGCCCTTTGCTCACCCCACTCTTCTCTTCAGAGGGAAGACTGGCTGTGTGTGAACTCTGGTGCCTGAGTGTGCGTGTGCAAACATCTGGGTATGGTTAATCAGATGCCTGAAAACTTAGATTTGAATTTCTGGGGGAGTATCACTTTAATTTTGTTTGTTTCATTTGGAGATGCTAGTTGATTTCAGTAATTCAGATATAAACATGTATGTATATTTGTATCCAAGGGTATGTGTAGTATACAAGGGCTGTCCCGAAAAAATATCCAGTCCTAAATGCCTCCATTTTTCTTATCACATGGTTGGATACTTTCCAGACAGCTGTCATACATATGTATACATGTGTGTGTGTGCATGTGTGTGCATGTGTGTGTGTGTGTGTGTGTGTAGCCTTATAATAAGCACATTGTTTTTGTACTGTTACCAAGAGCAAAGGCCAATTTGTGAACCATTGGAACAGTAGTCAGAAATCTCTATTTTTAAAGGATCCATGAATCTGTACCCCTAGGACAGAAGTGGAAAATGACAATTCAGCAAGCTATACTGACACATTAGAAATAAGATGATTTTCTTTTCAAAACAAAGACTGAAACATGACAGAGTTCGTTGTTGTTTTAGACCAGAAGCTGGCATTTCCTCTGGTTTCTCTTCTCATCCTTTTCCCTTCCTGCTCTGCATGTGATGACTCTCAGCACCACTAACCCCAGAAGAGGCTCAGCAACCCTCATTGTTCATTGCACCAGTAAAACACAGTATATTATCCTTGCAGAAAAAATATAGAGAAGGTTCATTAATTGACTTTTCCTCCAAACTGTCCAATCCTTTGAGTAAAATTAGTAAGAACAAACACTATTATTAGCAGGGGTAAAATGTCTATGTAAAGATCTTCTAGCTCAGTAAATGCAAATGGTGGTAAAGCACAGGCGAATCAATAGAATCTTTGCCTTGCTGTTCCCTCTGTTTGGAAGGAAATATTTAAGATCTTTGCATGGTTTCTTGCTTCTTATCATTGAGGGTTCAGCTCAAATGTCATCTACTGACAACCGCCATTCTTAACTTCCCCATCTCATGAAGTACCTCCAAACCCCCTTTTCTATGTTACCTCATTAAGTTTTTTAGCACATTATTAATTGTCTGGCTGTCTCTCCCATTAGACTGTAAACTCCATGAGAACTAAGAGTTTGACTCTGATTCATTGCATTATTTTCAGTGCCTACATTAATGCTTGGCATACAGTAGACTCATGTGAATATCTGATCAGTGAATGAATGAATAAATGAAATGCTTATTTTCCCATTAAAAAAATATTGCATAGAACTGCAAGGATGACCAATTACAAACCAAGTTCAAGACTAATTTTACAAAAAAAGTACTGGATGCTTACTACACAATACTTAAAACCTACATTTGAATTTTTGAAACTTGATATGTCAATCTTGCTGAAATTTTATATAGAATAGCCATCTGATTATTGTCAGTGTTGCGAATACGCAAAAAATACAAAAATAACAATGGCAAATGGAAAGTATTGTAGTGAAGCAAAATCAATAAATTCAGGCTTCTCTATGTCACAACTGGCTCAAAGCTGACTTCCTAAGTAATTGAATTAGTATCAAGTCACTTTTTTAAAATGCATTTGCAAATTGAGACACACAAACTCTATGATACTGTAAACTCATGAAACATAGCCATTATAAATTGAGCAAAGTATATTGTATGAATAAAAATTTATAATCTCAGTTCTTCAGAGGTCACCTCTAAACAGTCAATCAAGCAACACAATACAAAACAATAGGAATTATCCATTTCAATATACATTCTAATTGTGATAAATGCTGTTTCACGATTTTATTTTGAAATCTCATTGAAAGGAAAACCTTAAAAAAAGAATGATACTTTCTTAACCATAAAATTAAAATATGAATTGCATGACTCACTCTTACAGTACTTTTTATGGCTAATCTTTTTGCTATACAAAATGTGATAAATTATTATATGATTCAGAGACATAATATATTTAAAGGAAAAGACTATTTGAAAAGATTTTGATCAAATTATGTTTTAAGAATACTTGTATAAAACACTTTCTTTTCCCCTTAATTTTAAATGTCAAATCATCTTTAAGGCATACCTTTAGGTTGTAGTTGCAAACTAGAAAAATTCAGTTGCAGACTCACAACAGGTGTTCTCACTATGTTTAAGATAAAACAAAACCATCTGAATTTTTTATGTATTGTATTAATAGAAGCACAGCATACAAAATTATTTTTTTAACTTATACACCTTTCCTTGGTCTTGCCCATGTCTGTCCTCCAAGAGCAATTGATTCTGAAAATCTGACGTAGCTGCCAGCTGGAATCGCATAGGATAACACTGAAGATTTGCTTTCAAGAGCATGTTCTTACATAACTGATGGTTTGGGGAGAGAGTAAATGTGTAAAATTAAATGTCAATTTGTTAAAATTAATGACACAAATTGTGAACTCTTTAGAAGAATCAGTTCACTGTGAAACAACAAGGAGACTGCTTGGTATATGTCCAGTATGAGACTACTGGAAGCTGCGAGTGAATGTAGTAATCACAAAGCAAAAGCTTTCTGAAATATTTTAAAAAATCCAAAGTTGTTAGTTGGAACAATTTTGAGCCTCTTTTTCACTGCACTGAGGAAAATTTTAGTTATTTACCCAAAGATGCTTGCACAGCAGCTAATACACTAAGAGGTGATCAGTGAATGCTAGTGATTGACTGATGTCTGGGGCTGAGACAGATCTTCCAAGTCACACGTGGCTTCTGAGAAGAGGAACACTGAAGTGTAGAACTGCACGTATTATAAAGTCACTCTGAACTTATGCGTCATTCACACCACCTATGTAGAGTCTGAAAATTTGATATATGAGCCAGACAAGGCCATGGCTCAATTCAAGACATATTGTGCCAGAGAATATCATTTAATACTTTTTAATTGAGAAACATCTCATTGGTTTTAGTTTTCTGTTTAGTTTAAATGATTTGGAGCTTAACTCATTTACATTTCCTAAATTCTGCTGTGTTTCCTTCTCACAATCATTGCAGAACATAAACTTACCCTTCTCTCTTGTGAAGGATGCAGTTATTTAAATATGATTTGCTTTTTAAAAAATTAAGTTCTGGCATGATATTGCAGCAACATATTCTTGTATGGAAATCAGGGTCTGTACACACATTAAAACCTACCCTGTTAAAAATATCAGAAAAAAATTAGTTCAAGAAAAACAACCAAAAAATCTGAGATTAATTTTTATTCATCAAATTATTTCCAAATTCAGTCTTCCTTCTCTCTTCTAAGTTTCATATATATTTTAGAAAATCCTGATGATATAAGGATTAATAGAAATCAGCTCATAATATAGCTCAGTCTGCAGTCTATTGGGAGAGAGATATGTAACTAATAATTAAGATACAAGCTAAGATGTATAGGAATTACAGTCCTCATACATTACTGGTGAGAATACAAATGGTTCAGCTTGATTGGAAAAGATTTCAGCAGTTTCTCAAAATGTTAAACATAGAGTTACCATATTATCCAGCAATTCTACTCCTACGTATCCACCCAAGAGAAATGAATATATATAGAGACCCACAAAAATAATTTATATGTGAATATTCATAGCAGCTTTTTACTCATAATAGACAAAAAGTGGAAATAACCCAAATGTCTACCCACTAGTAAGTGGATAAATAAAATGTGTTATAGGTATAGAAAGGAATATTATTCAGCAAGAAAAGGAATGAAATTCTCACACATGCTGCAATGTGGATGAAACAAGAACATTAGGTGATATGAAATAAGCCCATCTCAAAAGACCACATACGAGGTTGGACAATTAATTTCTCAAACGCATCCTAGAAAAAGTGCCACACACCACGTGGCTGAATAGCACTACGGTCACCTTCAAAGTACTCCCCTTAGGAAGCTATGCTCTGACTTCAGCATCTAATCCACCCTTCAAAGCAATTGTGGAACTCTTTTTCTGGAATGGCCATCAGAGCTGTCATCATTCCCAAAATCTGACAATTAAATTCACAAACATGTCACCATGCACTTACATTGGCAGCACTGTACAAACAACCTGCCAAGGTTATGACAGCTTACTGAGCTGTTCGTACAGTGCTGCCAATGTAAGTGCATGGTGGCACGTTTGCAAACTTAATTGTCAAATTTTGGGCATGATGACGACCCTGATGGCCATTCCAGAAAGAGTTCCAAAATTGCTTTGAAGGGTGGACTAAGCACTGGCATCGGTGCATATCTTCACAAGGGGGGTACTTCAAAGGTGGCTGTAGTGATATTCAGCAATGAGGTATGCAGTATGTTTTCTACGATGAGTTTGCAAAATTAATTCTGACCTTCGTATATTCATCTATTTATATGAAATGTCTAGAATAAGCAATTCTGTAGAGAAAGACAGTAGATCAGTGACTACCTAGAGCTGGGAAGAAAGAGGTAGGTGCATGTGGGAAGGTGGGGACAGAGAGTCACTGCTAATGAGTACAGGGGTTTTTGAGTAATACAAATGTCCTCAAACTAGACGTTACAGCTACACAATTCTGTGAATATACTCAAAATGATTGACTTGCACATTTCAATAGGTGAATGTTATGATATTAAATTATGTATCAATAAAGCTGTTAAAATATAAGGTGATGTGCTATAACGTAAAAATAAAATATGAAGTGCTCCTGAAAGATGGAAACGAGAATGAATAATTCCTTGTGTGGTAGAGTGAATGAGGAAATACAGTAAAATGTTCAATGTTTCCTGGAGAAGAAAACTTTTAAGCGGATTTTGAATAATAAATAAAAGTTCTTTAAGTTGAGAATGTACTTGTATATCATGGTAGACAGAGTGGTAAAAATATGAACACAGGGAGGACCATAGCTGATTTGATAAATGATTGAGTAGTAAAAGGACAAACTTATAGGTAGTAAGGTAGTTTGCATGATAAAGAATGTTAGAAAATAAGACTAAAAAGACATCCCTTTAGGCCACGATAAGGAATGATACATTTCCTTGTAGATGACAGAAGCTATTAAAGTTTATTTTTAAAATAAAATGAACATAGTCAGTTTTGTTTTACAGAAATAAAATAAAACCCTTTCAGATAAGATTTTTCTCTCTCTCATCGAAATTGATGGAATCTGAGGATTAATGGGAAACTTACTTGTTCGGACTGCCCAGCAATCTGATCAGTGGGAAACTCTTCCACTTTCTGGGAAAGATTGCTTTTAACTTTGTGGAAGAGAGAACACAAATATTCTCACAGACATACCTCCCCAGCACAGATATCACCAGGGACATCCTTGAGCCAAAAGAAGTTAATCATAGTATGCCACGCTACTGCCCAAAGTCTGTGGCCTTTGTCATTCATTTTTTTCTGTAATTGAGACTAAGAAATGAGAGCTCCTTTCTATTTGATAATAAAACCAAAAAGATATGTTAACCCAGAAACTTCTTGTATCTTGGTGCCAGCATCACAGACAATGTCTACCAAAATAAAACAAAGCAGCAAAAAATGGCAGCAGTAAGGAGCCAAGGCATCCCAATAGTATTCAAATCCACGATTCTAGCAAACTTGGAGGCCACATCACTGCCCTTCTTATAATTTAGTAGCATGAGCCAGTACTTTCCTCATTTGGTTTAAGCTGGACAAAGTTGAGTTTCTGTCACTTTGAGCAAAATCATTCCAACAGTGGTAGAATTAGCCAGTTTAACTAGTCACTAGCAGGTTCTTACTGGCTCATTTGATATACCACAATTTATCCATCATCTCATACCTATGACTTTCTGGTTTAATTGGAAGTTGGACATGAACAATGTACCTGTGTTATGAGAGGGGGACTTGAAAGAAAAGAAATAAAGAATTCTATCAATCAGTTCCTGGCCACCAGACACGGTTGTATCCTAAATGGACACATTTACTTTTAGAAATCCACTCGTAGCTAATAACATGGGCCAGAGATAGCAAATACCTAGCATGTGTGTATTAACTCTCCCGTGATACTTCTGGCAGTCAGGGCTTACTGACATCAGAACTATTTCACTAAGCCTGGATATGCCCAAGAATTCTTCATGAACAGCCTTCTAGGAAGCTGCTGACAATTAAGCAGAGTTTTCATGCAAAACAAAATCTACTGGCTAGTCCTGGATTAGGTTAGTAATATGTATCTTAAATAACAAAATCATTAGGACCTCTTTAGTCTCTTCTATATAAAGTTATACCCTACAACCCATTTAAGACTGAAGGCCTGCATTCAGAAAATCCATTCTTCCTGTGTGCTATAGGTCAGTTTAAGCAAGGAATCACCTTTCCCAGTACATGTGCATTTTAATCCTTTCCTACAAACATAGGATAAAAGGATTTCCTTTGGTGATAAAGAATTCCAGGCATCTGAGAGCAAATGGAAGAATTATTTCAGGAAGACTTTTTCTCAGAGTCCCTAAAAGCCCACCGCATGTTTGGGGCTAATCCGCCTATTTCAGAAGGCACCGCCTGCATTCCACTCAGCAGGCACACTCAGGACAAAATGAACTTAGAGAAAGTCTGACCTCTTCATTTAAGTATAATACATAAAGGTCAAACTGCACACCCTTCATGTTATAGACCAAATCTTATTTCAGTATCCCCCTTATATTCTATAGACTTAAAGTTAAAAAGCAGTATATATTTTCTCTCCTAGGAGATTATTTCATTTCTTAGCCAAGATAGTGGTAGAAGAACATCAACCAGCTGTTTCTAACATCTAAGCTCATGAATCCTTGCAACAACTGTCAGGAGCCTGTTCTCTTACGAGCATACACTCATACGCACACACGCACATGCATGTGCACATACCCACAAATTAAGGAGATTATGACAAACTAAGGAAATGATATTAATATAATTAATGCACAACACATGTTTGTGCCACGGGTAGGCTGACCAGACATACCATTTTAAATGCGAGGAGAAACAATGGTGCTGTCCCATTCCAAATGGTATGTGTGGTCAGCCTAGTCTCACTGGGCTAAATTCAAGGTGTCAGTAGGCTGGCCATATGTACCATTTGAAACAGGACAGTACTGTTGTTTTCTGTCCCATTTAAAATGATATATCTGATAATCCCAGAAGGGCAGAAATTCAGAAAATATGCACGGAGGAAAAACCTCTTTTCCTCTTTCTCCTCTTAAAGCACTTCCACAGTTCTTTGTCTTCTTTCATGATGATGTCGAGAACAATGTGGTGTCTAAGATGTTGCCCTAACAAAAAACTAATAAGTTAGCCTGCTGCAATTTCATGGATTCTGTCAAAAGTAATGAGATTCACAGGTCAAAGACAAGAAGAGACTTTATTATTTGAGAAATAGCAGTAACCAGAATATCAGTGTTTTCTTGCTCCACTTCCATGAGCCTAATTCAAAATGGGCAACTCAAAGAGAGCCAGGTGATACTTGTACCTACCATAGGTTGTATTAGCAGAGGGTTGTATTGAACTTAGGGAATTCAAGTCTTTTATAATGAGCAGTAATTCTGTTTACCCATTGGTTCTAAAGGAAATTGTTACGTTATGTTAGCTTATGTTATGTTATATCATAATAATTATTCTTACATTAACCAAACCTGCCTTACACTATGGAGAGAGACACTATCTCTATCTTCTAAAGCTGTTTGCTATTTAAAAAAAATCCTTAAAAAAATTGGGCAGAGTGATAACAGTCAGTGCTCTTTCTCACAAGACACGAAAAAAATGAAAGCTATCCATGGAGAAATATCTTCCAACAGGTGCGGACAACAAATTCTTATTTGTTAGTCAATATGTTTGGTATCTATTAAAAGCAATGTAAGTCCAATTAAACTAATAGTCTAGTGATCAATAGATTTCATAAGTGTTATCACTGAGAATTTTTTTACTGTAACATTAATTGATTATTAATGTGTAACTCTGGGAAAAATACTGCTAATATATAAATTCAGAAAAATATAAAATTTCAAGAAAAAATAGTTTATATTTTATCCCTATCATATTCTAAAAGTGAAATACACATTGAAATGATCATGAGAAAATTTTATAATTAGAGTTACAATTTCATCTATCTAAAATAAACCACCTAAAGATGGTTTAGTATTGGGCATAGGTTTGCCTTTGCAACAAATGTGTAAAAAATATGAAAATTAATTACGTGACCCAGAAAACCAGCTTTATTTTAGATAAAATATTTAGATTTCCTTGACTAAAAGAAACATCTTACACTTATGGCCCCAAATGACAACTTATTCCAGATTTTATAATCCAAATCTGCAATCAAGTAGTAGTTTAAAAGTATGGTTTTACTAACTAAAAATGAATGTACTACATTTAATGTACCATGTACTATATTTAATGAAGTGATTGAAGCGATTCCAATATTTTGACTGTAAATTTGTCAGGTTTGTAAATGCCATTACCCATGCACGTGACTCACATAGAAACTTTGCTCACAGTTCTGACGCAAGCATTGACCCACTTCCAAGCTTAATTCTGCTCAGGCAGGACCTTCACCTTTCACTTTGGGCACAAATTGAACCTTGCCCACTTGGATAGCTGCAAGGTTGTGTCTTTTCTAGGTCTGCACCTCAGTTTTAGGAGACCCTAAACAAGAGAGGCATTTTTAGGAGCCTCTACAGAATTAATATAAATATAAATATAAATAGTTTGAGATATAGACCAACTATTAATCCAGTGTGAACTTGATCTAAGAGCACACTTTGTGGGCTTCAACCTAGACTGAACCTCTTGGGCCACCTAAGCTCCATGTTATTATCTATGACATTACCCATAGTTTCAAAGCTCTAAATACTCCACACTCCAGTAGCTTCCTTTGGCTCCTATGTTCCTGATTTATCTATTCCTTAAAGTTTGAGGGACCATATACCCAATTATTATAGTTCATTTAAAATCCTTTGTGGAGGCAAAGTTGTGCTCCTATAGAGTAAGTCTATATAAATAGATGTTCAAACATATCCTCTCAGCCATGTTACTTATTTGTATATTGCACTGACTTTTAGCTCACATTTATGCTTCACTTGTCACCTGGCTGGCCTGTGCCTTGTTCTAACAATTCCTTCATTCTTCTCCCACAGCACATAAATCTACACCTGATCCATATTAGCCCATGTCAAGTTACTCTCCTTGAGTGTGGCTTCCTGATCAACATGTTGCTGCCAGTTTCAAACATGGCAGAAAACCAGCCTGTCTCCCAGCCTTTAGTAAGGTTTGGTTCAGTATCTTTCACATTTTAAGAACACTGTTATATCATGCACTATAATGACCACTTCTGCTGTTTCTTCACTTTCTGGCTATCTGAGCAGAAGAATATATAAGACTGAATGAACCCGGTAAACGTGGTACAGGCTTGTATTTTTCTTCAGTAGAGAGCCATAATTAGTTTGTTTCTTTTACATTGTGTAAAAGGAACAAGATGAATTAGAGTGGTTGCTTCGAGTAATTATGTAATTAAGATGTGTATGCATGGCTAAGTGCATTCATAATCTTCAGGAAATTCTTTTCAACTACGACTAGTGCATAGTAAGCGATATGAAAAACCCCACGAATGTTTATCTTTTTCCTTTGCATGCCAAATTAGACTTTATTGACATATTGGCCTACAAATTTTTCTGTTTATATTTAAAATTTAGTTGGCAGAGAAGTGTTCTAGAAAGGTTTATGATAAGTCTGAAAATCTGAATTACCTAAAGAGTACTTGTTAAGAATTGCCTCAATGCACTTACTGAAACTAATAGTCAACAGCTTGGACTTTATGCACTTCTCGCTTCTAAGAGCTTGCTATGAATTAAATCTGTATGGCCTGACAACATTATCTGAACATTTAAGATTAATTACATCACTGCAAATATTCTGTAGAAAGTCAAATCAATATGAAATTCAGAAGTGCATAATAGGTATATTAGTCATAACACATCTATTTACTATTTTAAAATCATAGCATTGTGATTTTTGAAATTAGCCATCATTCCATCCAAATTCATCTTACACTACTACCTAAATATAATCAATCAGAAATGAACAGAGAATTTGTTCATTCAACATGTATAACCACCACTCAATAATTCATATCTAATGAACCAGAAAATATTCTAACTTGTGTTACAATTATTTTTGTACATGTTTTCTATTACCTCTGGACTCTATCTTATTGTCATAAACCAAAGCACTCAGTATAGTACATTGAAAATAAATATACATACATTTGCTGAAGGAAGGGACAGAGGAAAAGAGGAAGAAAGGAAAGAAGTGACAAAAGAGAGAGGGAATAAGGGAGGGAAGAGGGATTTGGATTTTTAGTAATTATTTTACACATTTTCAAAAGTTAAAAATATGCTTAATTGCAACTAGGCAAGCCTATCAGAAGATTTCAATGATCACAACACTTCGATTTTTGCAGCGAGATCATTAAAATTATTTCAGTTCTTCTGAATAAAATTTACTTTACAAGTTGAGATGATGATAGTAAATACTTCAGTCTCAAGGATAAATTAATTTAATAAAAGTATCTTCTGGTATTAACTTTATAATATTTTGCAAAGACATCTGATGTTCTCTAAATAAAATATACGTAAATGTTTATATTTTATAATGAAAATAACTAAACCACATTTTCCCCAAACAGGAAAGCCTCCCATCATTTTCAAACAATTTTAGTCAGCTTTGTCTCAAAAAGAAGAAATATAAAGTTTAATATTTTTTCCAATGATGATTAAGTGCTTTTATTATGAATTTTTACAGAAATATATAAATATATCTTTTTCTAATTTTTAACTCAAAAACATTATCTGAACATCTAATTCATCAAAATAAGAAACACTGTATTTCTTCTCTTAACTTTGAGGGTCTCTACCCTTTTCTTGTACTTTTTTGACTCTGGCTTTGGAAATGGCATCTTGTGGTTAGCCTCAAAGTAAGCATCTTTCTCATAGCTTCAACTTGAGTTTCCTTTATGTTGACTATCTCTAAATCTTAATTTCAAATGCTAATGTCTCCCTAAAACTCCAAATATCTCCAACTGCCTAATCAACATTATCAGTGAAAAAGAGTTATTTTCACCTAGAATTGAACTCAAACTCCATTATACGTTTTTTCTCTGTCATCTTCCTACTTGTGGAACTTTTAAGTGGCACCTTTACTCCCAGTGGCACATGCTTGAACTAATTCTTGACCATCTTTATCCCCTTTGTACAGAGACAACCACTTCGTTCTCTAAATTCTCCTGGCATTGGAGTTTTCTTGGGAAAGAAATGGAGTCACACACTGGAAGACGTGTGATGCTTTAAGCTATGAAATGATCCATCTACACCTCACTTCCTATTTTAAGGATACTAAATGCAGATTTAGCAAAAAGAAGCAAGCTATTTAAAAGCAAAGCTCAGGAATGGTAATACGACCTTATGAACTTGCCTATCAAATGGTCTTGACTGTTCAGGTAAATGCAATAATGAGAAATTGTAGCATATTCTAGAGTAGGCAGCAAGATGACACAAAATCCTTTGTATCTCCATCAGGATTTACAAGTGTTCTTGACAAAAGATGAAACAACACCATTTGAGGTACACCAAAAACTAGTGATGGCGGCCATAATGTTATACTTTTTTTAACTCTCTGTCAAGGTCTATTAATTACTGTTGATAGTTGATTAATGTATTAAAGATGATCAAATATTTATCCTTGGACATAACCTTTTCTGGATAGTTTGGATTTTTTTTTAATATCTTTCGATTATTTCATGGAAAGCCTGGGTTATAGGATTGTGGGTATGCCCAAATTTCATGATATTCTCCATAGTGAGTACAGAAAACAAATCTTGGACTTCCCTGGTGGTGTAGTGTCTAGGCTTTGGCGCTCTCAACACCACAGCCTGGGTTTGATTCCCAGTCAGGGAACTACCCCCCTAAAAGAAGAAAAAAAAACAAACCTGGTATGTGGGATGCTTATGGCAAAGCAAATTTATTTGGATTCTATTTTCATTAAGTTTTGGAGGAGCCTAGTTTACCCTACTCCAGAATGAAGAAAAAGAAAAGAAAAGGGGGGAAAAAGGAGTCCTGTTATTTTCTGAGCATACTTAGGTAGTACAGAGTCCAATGGTGACTTTTAAGACACAAAAGACACACTAAATTTTTAAACATTGTTTAGTTCCAGTGAACACCTTGATCTTCATTCAAAGATCATTCTCCTCTGCCATACAGTTGAGAAGAGGGAGATGATCTTTTTCTCCCTTTCTTCCTTTCTTTCTTCCTTTCTCAATAGCTGCTACTTCTACACTTTCTGGTTTGGGGCCCAAGGCATCAAGGGCAGACCGAACGATCAAGAAAATCCTTATTGAACTGGTCCAGTGGTAAGCAGGTTTTATTCTCTGCATCTGGAAGTTGTTTGAAGAGGATTCTCTCCTGTTTGCACATTAGTAGGTTTTCTGAAGCTTTCCTCTCTTTTCTTTAACCCCTCCTTCCATTCATCAGTAGGGACCTCTGACTGTGGTTCTTCTTTATTCTGGCCACTTAGTCCTTCTGTTCCTTTTCAGAATTCAGAGGTTGAGCTCCAGCTATTCTCTTCATAAGTAGCTACCTAGGGCTCTGAAGACTAGGGACAAGGCAGGAGAAAGGTATTAAAACTATCCACATGCTTAATCAGTTTTCCCACCTTTTCCTAGTCATCAGTCAACTCAACCTTTGAGTAGTAATTGAAGGTTTGAAAAGACATCCTGAGATGAGACATTGAAGCAGCAAGAAGTATTATATAAAGGATTAGATTGGCCCCATAGAAGAGTTACCTCTACTCAGTATATAAAACTATAGTGTGATTTCAGATGCACAAATTAAACATCCATTGTACTTCCTACAATCGCTGAGGGTTTGTGAATTTATTGAAAAAATCCTAGAATAATCTGTGCTCTAGTAGTAGGGAGCTAGAACCTAACTTTTTTTTCAAACTATCTTAGAAATTAAAATAAAAAAGCCCAAATGTTTTCATTTTATCCATATCTACCCATGATTGTGTAGACCTGACCTAACTCACTCACTGGTAGAATTCAATCTCACCTCATTTTATCTGTTACATGACATTTTTAAGCTGAAATTGCCTAAGACCTTTATTTTGACTTCCAAACAATAGTTTGGAAAATCCCACAATGGCTAAAAATTTTGGCAACGAGAATGGAAAAGCAAGCTTAGTCAAGACAAAAGACAGACCTAACCCCTGACAGTAATCAGACACTCTTCAAAGAAGTTTTCTTAAAGTCAAAGCATGTACTGGCTGGATGGAAACTCCACACCAATCACTTCTCTTAGAAGGTTAAAATTACACCAATTCAATTTTAGAGCTTTCAGTGCAGTGTTGATATTGAAGTGTGATATTTAATTCAATGGGATAAAATTTTCCAGTATAATTTAATCCAAAGCTATGGCTAATGTGAGATATAAAAAGGACATTTAGTTATCCAGTTATTGTGACACAGAGAATATGTTTGTTCATTTAAAATGTTCAAGATATTCAGAAGTAAACTGATGATGTGATTTGTCTGCCAAAGGGGTGGAATAGGGAGGAGAGAAAGGACTGAGAGAAGGTAAAAAGGGATTAGAAGATAACTAAAGTAGACCTTTAGCCTTTACAATTTTCTCTTTCTTATATATGATCAAAATGAGCCTCAAAATGTGCTTATTTGTGGCCTTAGCAGTAACAAATACATGAAAGAGAAATAAAAATCAAATTGATTTTTAATTTTCAAAAATCACATTATCAGCTTTTAGGAAACAAACAGATATAGCCAGACGCTAATGTAAGCATGCTTGTGAAGCTGCAGCAAAGTCCCAAGAAGCTGAGCACATAAGAACCAGAGCCAAGATGTCACCAATCAAGGCTATTAAGCAGCATGAAGCAGGTCTAGAAACTTCAGGTCTGGATGTGGATTGCTTATGCTTCTTATGATGATAGATATTATTATACCACTGTTGTGAGATGAAAAGTCACCTGTTCTTTTTTCTGTCTCCACATTATCAATTTATTTATATCCATGCCCTATATACTGTCAGCCAATAACAGTCTATACTGATGCAAAATCAGCCATGTTATTGTCAGGTTTACTAACTAATTAATAATAATAATTTCTAATTATTTATTTTACAATGCTCCCAACAAAAACTAATGTCCCTATTTTTCATATGGAAAAACAGGAGGCTTAGCTTGGTCAATGAACTTGCCCAAAGCCATAAAGACAGCTAGAAAACGTCAGACATTGAATATATGTCTTAATTCAAGGCCCATGCTCAAAACACCATTGCTCTTTATTTTTTGCCCTATGGGTTTGGCTTTTAATTCTCAATGCTTCTCTAGGCCTGAGTGCTTTCTTAAACCAATACTCAGATTTTTACCCCTGAATAATTTGGCCAACTTTTATTGCCCACCTAGTGCAGTGCATTTTTTAAAAAGCTACCTAAATCCAAAAGGGCTAACCCTAATTCTATCAAATAAGTTTCTATCTGGATGCATTGGGAGCAGGTGGACAGGTGAAGTACTGGGAACTAGTTAGTTATCTTTGATATTACATTATGTGAACAATTTGTAACTCTACCAAAGTGGAAAGAAAGGCTTGCTTCTCCTGTAGTTTCTTTCCTGTCTTGGGATTGTGACTTGTACAAAAATATATACCCTAGGAGGAGGATGATGACCATGAGAGGACACAAGATAAAACTGAAAATTCTCCCTAAACAATTGTTAAACATTTATTCTTCATTTAAAATTCCTATTAGTGTGCAAGCCCCAACTGAAACCCTTTTAAAAAATTATATAGTGAATAACATATGTTTCAGGCCGGGCAATATCTTCTATTAACAAATTTAATTTCCAGCAATCAGATCAGCCATTTTCCACAAAACATTATAAAAATATCCACTAGTCTTGCTGTAGCTATTTCATTAGCTGATGACCACAAATTAACTGACATCCTTAGAATTTTTATAAACTTACGTGCAATATATATTTTAATCGAGTGATATTTCCTCATGGCCTGAAATAGCCAAAGGGCTTGGCTATGTTTCTTCATATAATACTGACTGTTCTTCCATCAAAGTCAGAAGTCCTTTCACTCTGTGATATGTTGCCATCTAAACATCAATGGAACTACCTGAAGCTGCCTTTTGAGGTGATGCATACTTTTGAGCCATCTGTTTATAGTTTCTCCCCTTTGCTTTTCTTCCTTTCTAGTTTCAGATAAATATCACCTGGCATTAATATGACATTATTGAATTTGCAATATTATGAATGCTGTCTAAAGAGTTTCTGTATCTCGTAACTTTCCTATGGATTACCTCCCATCTCTGTGAAACACAATGGCCCCCTAGTTCTAGTCCCCTATGCCACTAATAGCTGACATTCATCACAATTGAAGGAGTCAGGGCTACCAGAAGAAATTGATTCCTTCTAGGGTAGAATAGAGTCACAGCAACGATATGCAATGTTGATAATTACACCTAACAGTTATTGCATACTTACGACATGCCAAACAACGAGCTAAGTTCATTTGTTCTTCACAGTAACCTTTTCCATAGAAATTTTCAGAAGCGAGGAACTAAAGCACAGAGAGACTAAGTCACTTGTTCGTTACACATGAGCAGACAGCAGAATGGAAATTTTAACCCAGGCAGTTTAACTCCAAATCCTGCTTTTTCAGCAATATTGCAAAGTGCCTCTGATAGTTTGAGTGGACAATTCTGAGAAGGCAGAATGGTGGGCAGTAAAGCAAATGAGGATGGATGGGCTTCCTGAATGAACAGTGTTCAGCCTGTCCCAGACTCCACAGTTGTTTGAAAAGACTAAAAATCAGCATGAAGGAGATATCAAGGATGAATGCTTTCAAGACTGCAAATTCATTTTACTCAATCGAGGTGCAAAGGAATACAGATGGCTGCATAATTTAAGCCTGTCTATGTAAATAATTGGCAAAATAACTAAAGCCCTTGGCCTTTGGGAAAACTGTCAGTATGGTTCCAGGTGCTTAGAAGATGAGCTCCCTGACTGAGCCAGGCAGGGTCCCTTAAGTAAATTAGTACCATTCTGGGAATCACACCCCAAATGTGTAGGCTGTGTACTGTATTTATATTTATTAAGCAACCATGAAAGACAAAGCTGCAGAGAAGTCCCAGAGCACCAGTAAACAACGAAAGAAAACCCAACTGTTGTTTTGTTCACATTTCAGTTTCCCACATGCCCTTCTTTTCAAACTGCAAAATTGCTATTCATCCCCATGTTGACTTTAACGAAATGTGCTAATCTGTAGAGATCGTTTTCTTTTAGGAGTAAATAGCAATGAAGCTTGCTATTTAAATCTTCTTTCCCTTGATGCACTTGAGTATTTAAATTGCAGTTAAAAGTAATGAGCACTTAGTACCATTTTCTGTCTGCATCAAACGGCTCTCTTCCACTATCTAAGAGACAGTATTTCATTCTGAGCTTCTCAAATAAAATAGAGGAGAGAATTTTTACCTGATTCTCCTTTTTAGTCTCATAATTCCTTGGCTCTCCCAAGTTTTAGCTCAATACCTTTATGATGCTTGCATATTTTCTTTAAATGAGAAATAGCTTCTTGGAGCTGTCTGAGCAGTAATGCCTTCTGTCTGCTTTTATAAAGCTGTCAAAATTAGTAAATACAAGACATAAGTGTTTTCCCTATTATGCTTTCTCCAAATCAATGATATTAGCTGCTTTTGCTGTGAGATTCTTTATAAAACAGTAAAGATATGAATAGCATATTTCACTTACAGTTCAAAGTGTGACTTGCTATTGTCCTAAAGCAATGATTTTCAGTTATAGGTGTCAAAGTGAAAATATAATGATTTAAAAATAAACTTCATAGGTCATATAAATGCCTAACCACTGTGCTGTATACCTGAAATGAATATAAATATAATTAAATATATGTAAATACATAGTCATGGGATGTAAAGTACACTGTAAGGAATACAGTCAATGGAATTATAATAACTATGTAAGGCATCAGATGGGTAGTAGACTTGTTGGAGTTATCACTTTTTGTAGGGTATAAATGCCTAATCATTATGTTGTTTTATATACCTAAAACTAGTAAACTTTCAAAAATATATAAGCAAATAAACTTGCTGATGACCTCAGCTTTGGAGTGTAAGTTTCATCCCACCATTAATTCTCGACCATTAATAAGGATTTGCTCTTAGAAATCTCAATTCAGTTACAGTGTCTGTTTTTCAATTTTATTGTGCTTTTTCCTCCCTCCTTGGGCTGGATTAACTGAAACACGAAGCAGTCAAATGGCCCATCCAGAGTCTTTCCCTAAGTCAATGCTCACTTTGCACTGAACAGTGTTCATCTGGCTGGCTGGCTGCTTGCCATTCTGCTTCCCCAACACGGGCCTTCCTCAGCTGATCTTCATCACTGTTTCAAGGAGCCAGGGAGAGACACACACTTTACACACTTCCTCTGTGAATAACGACATCTCCACCTAGTACACGTCAGATCTGCTCATACCCGACCGACTGCAGCCATTCAGGCACTGCCCACTCCTCACCTGTCTCTAATGACTTGATATTACATTATTGTATTTTTTAATAAAAATATTTATAGGAAAAAAATCCTAAGTATAAAGCCAACAGTAACTCAAGTTTTTGGTATAAACTGGTTTATAGACATTGAAAGACATAACAAAAATACAAATGTGTGAGGTTCTTTCTTTTAACAAGCAATCAAAAAAGCACGAAACCCTGTTGAAACCATTGTTTAAGTAATTTAATAAAACTGCATGAGTCTGTATTTAGCATCTGAGAGGGTACTTCTAGATACAGAGAGAAGACAAAATCTCTCAACTCTCTTTGTAATTTGCACAGAGAGGAATTCATTTCTTTAACTACATTATTTTATGTTATTTAAAAATATATGCCAAAAATGTATATAATGTTTAAAGAATGATAATAAGACAAATACCCATTCAGACACCATTGTACATTATCAATACCTTTGATATTCCTCTATGTTGAATTTATTTACAGTAATGTAAAAATATTAATATTCTTAAATATGTTATTTAGTTTTGCCTTATTTTTACTTTTATAATTATGAAACCATACCACATGCATATGTAGATTTATGTGCATGTGATTTTCTTTTATGGCTCAATATTAACTTTTTGGGACTCATGCGTGTGACTCTCATTTGTTTATTCTGGTCTTAAAAGACAATGAGTTGCTTCCAGGTTTTTGCTTTTGTGCAAACACAGTTATGAACATAATTTTATATGTCTCTGGGTTCACGTAGGCAGGAGTTTCTTTAGAATAGATTCCAAGGAGTAGAACTGCTGTGTTTTTAGGTAATCTGCCTGTTTACATTGAATAGCTAAAGCCAAATTGTTTAGCTAAGAACTACTGACCGATGAGAATCCTAATATTCTAAGTACTTACAGTCTTAGGTTTAAATTTTCTCCAGTAACGTGGGTATAAATGGCAACTAATCATGATTTTACCTCTATTTCTCTGACTTCTAAGTGAGGTTTAACCTTTTTTTTCACCCATGTACCAGCCACTTATTAATCCTCTTTTTTGGCCTGCTTGTTCACATTTTTGCACACTTTTCTATTGCTGTTTAATTTCTTTAGACAGGTAACTCCCATATCACATGGCATTTCGATAACACAGTTTCATGCTAACACGGTTTGAGAACTGGGGGAAACCTTCATACAACATGGCATCCTAGGACATGGTTTCACTCTAACACGGTTTGAGAATTAGAGAAATCCTCGAACCACACAGAACATGATAAGAGCTTTTAGGAGCAAAAAATATCTCATTCGAAATTAGCAAAATCCCCAAACATGGTACAAAATAAAAGCTTTTAAGAGCAAAAAATACCTTATTTGAAATTTTTCATTCAAGCGTGGATGTCATATCAGATTTGACTGAAGATCCTTCCACTGAAAGAAGCACAAAGTTTAAGAGAGAACTTTACAAGTGCTTAGCACCATATAACGTTTACAAAAATCTCTCAGCTAAAAGCAAACAATCTAAAATAACATATTTTTTTGCAAAAACTACAGAATATAAGTCAAAATTATGCTCAAGAAAGTTTAGAGGATGAAGATACCTCGTAAAAAAAAAAACCCTTGGTTAACGGTGCTTAGTAGTAATGATGAAGAAAACATTATTTAATACATATTTATATGTTATATTTTTGGTGAAAATTGCTTTAACAAAGATATTTCTCTTAATTTTAAAAATATAGGGAGTTCCCTGGTGGTGTAGTGGCTAGGCTTCAGCACTGTCAACGCTGTGGCCTGGGTTCGATTCCCAGTCAGGGAACTACCCACATAAAAAAAATAAATAAATAAATAAATAAATATATATATATATATATATATATAATAGTATGTTTTTTAAATTTTTTGGAACCTCCCTTTTTTGTACTAGTTCTTTGTTTTGTATAACACAGACTCGTATAACACAGCATTTTCAGGAACCTAACTACTGTGTTATATGGAGGTTACCCATATATTCAATTTTATGTATTCTGGGTGCTAACTCTTACCAGTTATAAATGTTACGTGGGGCTAATATTGTGGCTTAGTTTGCTTATTTTCTCATTCTCTTTACTGTTTTCTGAAGACAAGAAGTTCTTAATTTTATGGCTGTTTCTGGATTCTTTCCTCCTTGCATTCATCTGTCTGACTTTTCCTGAATCAGTATCTGCTATATTAGTAACTGTAGCTTTTTATTAAGAATTATATTTGGTAGAGCTAGTCTTCCAGACCTAATCTTCTTTTCAGATGTGACTAACCACTTATGGGTCTTTGTTTTTCATATGTGTCTTAAAATCTACTTATCTAGTTTCACGAAAAACTATTTTGGAGATTTTATTGGAAATACCAGGAATCTCTAGATTAATTTTGGGTTAAACTGACAAGCTTATGATATTGAGTTCTCCTTATCAATGTACATAGTCTAATTTCCATTTATTGAGGTGTTCTTTGATATCTTTCAACTAATGTCTTTACACTTCTTAAGCGATTCATACATTGTTTTTAGATTATTCCTGTGCCACATTTTTGCTGCCATTGTATATAGCATCCTTTATTTCACAATCTCTAAGCATTATTTGCCAGTTTATACAAATAAAATTGGCTTTAGTACCTTGAATCTTTTACCCAGTAACTTTGTTAAAGCAGTTTATTAACCCCAATGATCAATAAATTACTGTGGGTTTCCTCTTTACTTTAAGACAACGATGGTGTAGTAGTACAGCCTGGAAAAAGCTGAAGAAAGGCACATCCACTTCAGATCTGAGATGTACACGATAAGCTGTAGAATGCTGATATAGAGAAGGAAGAGAGCAGTGCATAAGCCACTGAGTCACCCTGAAAGTGAGTTGTCTCTGAAGGAGCTTACGTAGAAAATGTCTGGGTGAATTTCTTTTAAGTTGTGCATTCATTGCACAAGTTTGAGTTCAACTATCCAAGTGCATTTTCTATAGGTTTGTTCCTCCCTGCTATCTTGTGGTTCAAAAATTACTGTTGGATAATTCATTAAAAACATATCCTTATCTCCTAAAGAGTAACAAATATAATAAAACATTAAAAAAAGTTATAAAATAGACAAAATGATAGTGTTTTAGACAAATACAAAAATGTTTTGACAGCATCCCTACATTAAGTTCAATTTTTTACAATAAATATTCATCAAGGGCCTTGTATATGTAAGACACTGACCCATTAAGAAAACTATCTGTTTGGTCATCCCCATGCAAAAAAAATTAAGAAGACAGTAAGTTTAACTAATTTAAACCATCAATCTTAGGAACAGAAACAACCCTCACCCTTATCTTTGTTCTCTAATAGGTTTTCACCCTGATTTATTGAATAATTGCCTAATCCATCTTGCATATGTAGGCAAGAATTCATCAACTTGAGGAACTTAAATGTATTCTTCAAAAGAAGACTCCAACTGGCTAACCATTATGTCCTAATTCATTACCTATGGTCATCACTCAACATTTTCTAGGGAAAAGTCATACAAAGAAAATACTTCTGAGAATTGTTTTTCTTAAGTGAAAATTCTAATATGTTTCAATTCTTGTCTAGAACATGGAAATAATGTGGTAATATTTAGCCAAACCCTCCCCAAATAATTCTAGGAATATAATTCCTGACTCTACCTCTTAAAAGAAGCAAATCCTTGTACTTCTAAGAAATCCCTGAATACGTAGTACATCTTCAATAAATGCTATCTTCTCACTTTCTCTCTCTTCTCCTCCCTGTGGTGGGGTGGAGTAGAATATGTTTCAAAAGAGGTAACAATTTGAATACTCAATTAGATGCTAACTATTTAAAGGAATATTAAATGCTCTTCTATTTAGTTTTTTATTTGAGCTACTCAAGTTTTTATACTTGCTACCTCTGTTGGCAATGCCAAAATATGTTCATATGTAATAAATGCAAATAATACTGACATATATTTGGTAAAAGAACAAATCCTCCACTGTTGCCACCCAATCTAACTTCCCTCCCCAAACAGAATGAAAGCAGCGTGCTTTGTAATCTTTAGAACATTTTTCTGTGTATTTACATAGATATATGCATAAATGGAGAAAAAATTAGAACATAGAGAATATATTGTTTTGCTGTTTTAATATAAATAGAATAATATACATATTTCTGAAAAATTATTTTCTTAAAATAATAGGTCTTAAAGATAATTCCATGTTTATATTTTGATCTATATAGCCATTCCTTTATTGATAGAAATTTACAATAATTATATCTATCAATCTGTACATTTAGATCACCCTGGAGTGAATATCCTTCTATTTGTCTCCTTTTGCAAGAGTGAACAAGTACCAGAGAAGATACTTAGAAATTCTATTTTTCCAAAAGGAAAAATAATTCTACCAAGACCTTCCCATGTACACATTCTTACATTAGCAGAATCAGAGACTCAATGTTTGCAAAAATTGGTTACCTCCTCTTTCAGTCTACAACACACATTCAGAAGATTCCTTGAAATCTATTTTGGTGTTTCTCACCCTAATATATTCTCATGCTTAAGATCTCTATCTTTTCCCATATTCAGTAATTTATTTCTATCAGATTTTGCAAGATTCTTTCTCTAGATAGTTCATGATTTCTAGTAGCCCTGTGTTGCCTAATGTGTGATATCATCTTAAAATGTATTAATATATGGTAGAAAAATTACTTACATGGTTAAATATAGGTCAGCAGAAACCCAGCTATTCAAATCAACAATTTGCTCAGAAATTAATTTGTACAAGCATTTTGTTAAAAGTGAATATATAGAAATTGATTTTTCAAATATTAATTAATTTGTTATATACTGTACAACCACCCATTAACCATTTTAATATTTGTAGAGATCCTTTTTTAAAATATAAAATGTATATTGTATATTATATAAATATTTATGTCTTATTTATCAGTAGAAATGAGATTATAGCACTATTTAGTTACCTACCATAATTTATTTAGGCTATTCTGTTGCATGTTATGGATAGTTTGAATTCTGTCATATATTAGAATTTCTACAAATAATCTTTCTCTGATTTTTCAATGGCAATTATTCCTACATTACTTGTTTATGTCCTTAGTTCATCTATATTCCTTATTCATTACCAAACAATTATGCCCAATCTTCCATTTTGATAGAGAAATATTAGAATAACTCAACCATCAAGCAAGGGGCCTAGTTAAAAAAAAACTGTTTTACTTCTTCCCCTTATACAAAAATAAAAAAACACAGCCAGATAAGCAGAATAGGCATAATCTTCTTTAAACTGATATTTTTAAAGTAGAAAAACCCCATCTTTCAGATTTTAGTTGTTATTAATAATTCATTATTCTATTTCTTTATATTACAAAAGAAATGCACATTTTATTTTTAAAATGTATAATACAATTAAGAAAAAGGTGGCACACACACAAAAACCTAGAACTTTACCTATCCAAACCAACCATTAACATTTTTATTATTCATATAGATCCTTTTGTAAAATATGAAGTACATTTATTATATATTATATAAATATGTGTCTTAATTGTCAGCAGAAATGGGATTAGACTGCTATTTTGTAACTTACAATAATTTATATAGGCAATTTACCAAATGGTAAATATTTATGTCATTTGAACATCTTCTTATCTTAAATAGAGTGTACAGCAATAATTTTATATGAATTAGAAATATAAAAACAAAAGGTAGAAAATAAAAAGAAATGATTGGTTAAACATGAAATAATATGACTGAAATGACATTAGATACTAAAAGGCAAAAAAATGTAAAAAAATACTCACAAGTTGGGAAAAAATATCTAATGAAGAATGAAGGTCTAAAAAGTGCCCTACGGTGGACCAGGGATGACTAATACCAGAAAAGCCAGGGTCTAGAAATTTTCATTTAAGCCTCATCATTATTTCAGCCAAAATGACCTGCTGACCAATTTGCTTTTAACTAAATTGCCTTCAGCAAAACTGCGTTCTATAGAATTTCATTTGTACAAATTGCTTTTCTAATTTTTTTTAATTGTCAAATGATATGCCACTACCAAGGACAGAAGTAGGAATGTAGTGTCTCATGCTTAGGTCTTTTCTCTATCTCTATTCTATTTGGAGTTCTCTGTTTCTCTCTTTCTCTCTGACCATCTTTATTCTTATATTTTGTCATAAATCAAGCCCTGTCCCAGGACCATGAGATTCTTCTGTGGAAGATGACCTTCTTTGTACTGTACCTTCAGGAATACTCTGTGCTGATAGCTTTTTTACAATAAAATGTCTAACTCCAAATCTTGGTTTTTCTTCTACTTGGGATATGTTCCCTTCAGTCATTTTTTTCAAGCTAAATTTCAGGTATCTTCTTTTTATCTCTCCTTATTAGAGGAAGACTAAGCATTTCAAGTGTACTCATTAAATTAAGAGTTTACAAATAAAGTTTTGGCACTACATAAGCAATGAATAAATCAGCTAGGCTACTTCACAGCCCATTGCAAAATTTTAAGATAGCAATTGCTTTCCTTTTATACCAAGAACACTCTATTTTTCCCTCTTTATTGCTTCATCCTTTAATATGCACAATGCTATTATCACAATAACACTTTAATCGAAAAACATATTATTAATATGTTTGGTAGGAAGTCAGTCCTGATCGACAGGAGGAACAGAAGGTAACATGATCAGTGCTTTGCACTACCCAGGTCCACTCTGCAGGGACCACCCAGGTCCAACCCCCAGAGACTCATTTTGTGATTAGAACATCCTAGTAAAAAGGAGTTAAGCCAACCAGAATTACCTGGTTTTTTGATGCCTGTGCAGAATGTTAAATCTTGCTCTTGGTTTAATCTTAGCCTCATTATAATGTAATTATAATAAATTAGTATTGCGGTTTTGACCACTCCACCCTGTGGATTTTTCTGTATGCATTCTGGGTAAGGGCATGTGCAGAAAGAAAACAGTCATATGATCTACACATGTCAATCAAATGGCCTAAGTCTATTAAATCACACACTCAGGGCTGGCTCAGGACAGGGTATGAAACCCAAACCTCAACCCATCAGGGTCTTTGCCACTGTCTCTTTCCCAGTAGCTGCGCCAGGGACACGGGAATGGTGTAGCATGACAGGGTAGAGGCTTTGGGATAAGGGAGATGGGTGGAAAACACAGCGCATGCGAGTGTGTTGCATGGGGGTTAAGAGAGCGGTAAGAGCAAGTGGAACAGAGGAGCAGACTGGCATGAAGGAACAGGAAAAGTTTTGTTTTATTATGTCTATGTGTGGCTTTCCTGATTGTATAATTATGAAAAGAGAAAATGATAGCTAGAAACATTTATGGTAAACTTCCTATTTTACGAACAGAGTAAAATGCATGGGCTGGACTTGTTAAGAAAGTGCAAACCAAAGACAATACCTCAAAACCCCTGGAGTCGGATTTGTGTTCCCTTTGAAGGTGACTCTGCAGACACTAGGTCATGGGACAATGCAGCATATTTACGTGTGCATATAATCACCTGATCAAGAACTGAATAACCTGTCCCGACCACTTTTGCACAGGTAAATTTGGAATAAAAACCATCCTCACCTCAAGACAAGCTCCCGGAGATCATTCTGAAACCAAAACACAAGTCTGGCTCCCTTGCCGTAAGTTTTGCTGCAGCCACCTAACAGAAATTTGCACAACAATCACCAATTACATTCCATCTCATATCCCTCTCAACTCTGCAACGAACCCATATCCTATTTTTGCATTAATCTCTTTCGGCCTAACCACATTACACTCAGCATCTCACTTGACAATGGAACATAAATCTGTCATCTGAGCAATAGTAAAGTCTTGCCATAACACGACTGGTTGCAGTACTTATGAAATTGCATAGTTCTGAAGAGAAAGCCTGAGAAAACGTGATCCTTGTATAAATTCCTCTATGACCGTATGGCATCATTTTACCACCACAGCCCAAAAGGGCCAAAACTCACACTGGTATGGGAGTGAAGGGAGGAACACTGCAAAGGTATCAGATGTTGGGTTCAAATGCTATGACAGTGGTAGTAAGATTTTGCACATGATTTCAAAAGAAATTCCACCATATATAAGGCTATCTTCAGGAATTCATCTGGGCCTGCTGTGTAATCTCCCTGTGTCTCCCTGTGCCACTTTTGTTTGTTATTATCCCTCAAAGAGTATTTCCTCATGTTTGCCTTTATTTGATATGTGATGAACATGTCCTGACCCCTACATCTACCTACTTTGTTGCATTCCTAGTACTTAAAACAATGATACATAAACATGTACCCATCTGACCTTAACTATACCCTATACTTCTTTACTCTTGTCTCAGTCCCAACAACTCAAATTCCACATCCTAAAGTACCTTAAAGGATCTGCACCAACATTAATCATCAAAGAAAAAAATCTTATTCATAATAGTTAAGTTAAAAAGATAGGAGAAAAACAACACTTTTGGAAAATACAGAAAAATCCTTTGTTAAGAGAAATGGCTAATGGCCAAATAACGTTTTGCAATTACTTACAATGCTCTGGGAGCTGAAGTTTGTGAAGAAACTAATTTTTTGAAATACATATTTTATTTATTTATTTGACAATTCTAATTATGTGTCCATCCAAGTCCTAAGCATTGGATACAGGGATAAAATGAAAGTGACCAAATGTCTTTCACATAGCATATTTTTTAAAAGGCAGGAGACAGAAAACAAACATTTAAACAAACCATTTCTCACGTTAGTAATTCTATGATGCCATTAAAGCTGGGTAACTGATAGAGTTTCTAAGAAGGGTGGTTACCTTTGCTTGGATGCTCAGCCAAGTCCTCTCTTAGGATATTTAATAGAGAACCCAATAATGACAACCAGAGAGTGAGGTAAAAACCCTGAGAGAAGATCATAGCAGGCACAGAAAGAGCAAGTTCAAAGGCCCTGAAGCAGAAATGAGCTCAACATATTCTAGAGATTGGACCAGTGAATAAAGTGAAAGTAGGAGATAGGAGCATCTAGTAGGCAAAAGTCATGTAGAGAAATGTATACCTTAGTAAAGAATAGTTTTATTCTAACTTCAAAAAGAACTCATTAGAAGGTGTCTAAATAAAGAATGTTATACTCTGATGTATGTTTTTAAAGATCAGGGCAGTTGTTCTCGAAAAGACTTTGTGTGCTCTATCCATTTGCAACACAAATTGAGGCCATTGGGATTTCATAATAGATGTCTAGCTGTATAGGAGAGTTGCGATAAATAAGACTCTCTCATTTTAGTTAACTTGCCTTTTAAAAAGTTGTACAGAATAATAAGAAAAAGGCAGACAACTCACTAGGAAAATTGGATAGTAGACTTGACTAGGTACTTCACATAAGTGGATATACAAATGGCCAAGAGATATTTGAAAAGATGCTATACATCAATAGTCATTTGAGAAATGCAAATTAAAACCACAATAGATATCACTACATACCCACCAGAACTGCTAAAAACAAACTAAGCACTACCCCAACAGTAAAAGTCCACAGCAAATATGTGGAGTAGTTGGAATGCTCTCACACAGCTGGCCGGGCTGTAAAACTGGCACTATCGACAATGGTATGTTGGAGCTGATTCAACTGGCTTGTGAGATCTACCATTGGGTGCTGGGAATTGACTAAAGGATGAATATTTCCACCACAGAAATTGACAAATTCTACAAATTAGTAGTTTTCCCCCAGAGATCTGGTGGTCAAACATTATTAGCACATCACTGACTAAAATTAAACAGACCTATATTCTTGGCTGGGACACCTATGACGCAGGTATGCCTATCTATGGTGAAGTGTGAAATAGTCATAAGATGGAACATTATACAGCAAGAAAAACAAAGTAGCAAGAGGTGACAGCATAAATGGATCTTTCAAAAACAATACTGAAAAAAAAAGCCACAAAGAGAAAAGCATGACATATATGATTTCAGTTTAGGTAGGCTAAGGACTAAATTTGATAGGTAGGTAGGTAGGTAGATAGATAGATAGATAGATAGATAGATAGATAGATAGATAGATACAAAGAAAATAGCCTACCTAAACTAATCTGTGGTATTCAAGTAAGAAAAGGAGAGACATCCCTTAGGAATACTGTAGTGACTAGTAGTAGGAAGAAAGGATTCCTTTTTTTTTTGATGCTTGCTGATTACATGGTGTTTTCATTTTGTGAAAATTTACCAAACTGTACTGTTAGGCTTTGAACACTTCTGTGTATGTATGTTATCCTTCAACCAAATTTAGTAAAAATAGTAAATTAAGGAGACTTTATTGGTTAAGCATTCCCTTGTATATTATTGCAAGTGAAGGAAGTACTTTGTCCCTATTTCAAATATTTGAGGGGGGTATTTAACAATTTCCAGATTACTTATGTGGAAAAAATAATTTATATCTCCTTAAATATTGATTATTTTTTGAAATGTTCTCTAATTTGTATAAGACAATTCTCATTTTATTTGGCTTTACTGATATTAAATTACAAAAGCAAAACCTTTGCAACTTTGGTTTTGATAATTTAGTGTGTATAGTAATTACCTGGGGGACTTGCTACGGATTCTGATACCTGAGACACGACAGCAACTAATTCAGTAGGTTTGTTGGGACCAAGTTAGGTGAATTTTAATAGTCATCTCTTGTGAGTACTCAATCAGGTGAGTAGGGAAAATTTTTTAAAAACCTAACATAGATGGTAAAAATTTACCCCAGGACTATGTGTAGAGAGACCAAATATATTATTCTGGTGGATAGGTCTCAGTGAAATAGTGGTTCCAGTTAGGAGAGTATATGGGCACTCTATAGATTTAGTTTATACTTGGAATCTTAAGTATTAACATAAATAATCAAGGAATTGTAAATTCTCAGACTTGAAAAGGTGTACCTTTAAGTGTTTATGCAGTTGAAATCATCCTGGTATAAAAAAAAATTAAAATAATATATTTATGTAAATTTGTAATTATATATTATAATGAAAGCAAAAATAAAAGAATGACCAAATTCAGATACAAATGGAAATGTATAAGTTGTTAGGGATGTCTATTTATAAATTTTTGTTAAAAAGCTTACTTTAACTCTTTTTCAACTGAAAAATGCTCCTTAAAAAATGGTAAATTAAAGCCAGAGGCTTCAGAATTTTTTGCAACTATGGTGAGAAAATCTGCTACTTCAGTTTGTTTTTGCTGTATTGACTATTTTCTTATATCACTACAGGGAATTGTTTTAATAAAGGACAGGAAAAGAAAGAAAATAAGTGCAGTGTTATCAAGAAAATGTAAAGTATCATCAAAGGATTTGCAGCAAATGAATATTTAAGTATATAAAAATGAAAATAATTCTTTTAACTTAAAATATTGATATTAATGACAATACAACTGATAGAAGCTTGATCTCAAACCCACAGACACACTCACACCCACACACACATAACACACCCACACACAAATATATGGAGTTACAAGCCACAATCTCCTAAATAGCCATTATGATTAAAAAAAAATAAACTTATCCAGAAAAAAATAGAAATCACAAACCACATAAAAAATGCACAAAAGCACAAATAAAAGCCATTTTGTTACTATTACATATTGTAATTAAGACTTCAAAACAAATTTCAGTAACACAAAAAGCTACCTAAATGTACAGCACTAAGGACTGGGTCAGTACTACTTAGGAGCAACCAGGTTAGGTGCGACAATACTATTGAGAATCAGACTGTATGAATAATGTTGTAATAATATATATAATATATAATATACAATATATATTATTAAGCATAAATTGCAGAAGTCAAAAAAGAGTATGTGTTTCAACAAATTATAAGTGTGAAAGACATATACATAAATATTAATAAGAATTGAAATAGAAATTTACAGGATGCAAATATTTTTGTTTTTCATGTTCACAAGTGTTTTGCTTTGGATCTCAGGCAATAGATAATTAAAATTCCCTGGCATACTCTTTATCAATAGAGAAAGAAGGCTTACTTGTGTAAGAGAGGGTAATTTTTGCTTGTCTCTGTTAATGAGCCTAGAATCAGTTCCCTATGACAGATATCTATTAATTTCTCTGTGAATGACAGTCCCTAAGAATAACATTTACCTCTTGTCTTCTTGGCATCTCAATCTAAAATCTAAGGAAATAAGATCACATTTCAGCATTTCCCTCACTAAAAGCTTTTTACTAGACAAGACAATTTCTGTTCTCAAAACAATTAATGACACTCAATATAGAAAACTGTACACTATTTCCTAGATTGGGGAGTCACAACCTGCTGGCATCACCTTGCACTTTGCAAAGAAATCAGCAGGAATTACATTTATATCCACTTGCCTCTATTGGAGTTACATTTACACCCACTTACCCCTTGATTACTCTTATGTTTCCAAAGGATGTAATATAATTGACCCTTGAACTCGGGTGAACTCACCAAAAAGTTGGAAATCTGTGTGTACTTTTGACTCTACCTACAGTCAGCCCTTCACATCCTAGGATTCAACCATCTGCCGATGGAAAAAGTATTTTTGCTTCTCAACCGCGGATTCCCAACCTCATATTGAAAATACTGTTCCAAAAATATATTTGGATCAATCCGTTGATTTAAAACCTAGAGACAGGAAGTTGGGCTGTTGCTATTGAAAAACATCCTGCATAAGTGGGTCATTGCAGTTCAAACTCACTTTGTTCAAAGGTCAATTGTGAATGGTATGCCTCCAACAGGTACACCTTTTTGTTCCTGGCTGGGCTTCTGGCCCAAATCTGATCTACTCACCAAATGTTCCTTCAATTGACCAGCTGTGGAAACGTCAACAACTGCATTTGCCCTATTCCTTGAGGCCTAAACCAGAACTAAAAGTATGTAGACCCTTGCTTTGCAGGGTTTGAACCCCACCCTGAATTTTCTAAGTTCCCCATAAGGTAAGAGCCCTCAAAAGCAAAAGAAAAGAAGAAAATGCCTGATCTCTGACAGTCTTTTTAAGAGGTTTTCATAGTTTCTCAACATACTCCAATTCACTGAGAAATTTTTGGACTTCAGTAAAGGGAAAGAGGTATAAACAATTTGTGAAATATCTGCTTAGGAAGGGCACTTAGAGAAAAAGTGTAATGTGCAAGTAACATTTCTATAAAAATGTAAAGACTATCATTGTTTTTTCCAGATCATTATGTTTCTCAGTCGCATAGTTTCTGTTGGAACATATGGAAGTGCACGAGCAGAGGGAAAGCTTGGAACGTGAAAGTTATGACTTTGGAATGATAGTTTCTAAGAGGAAATTGTCTCTCTTAATAGGGAGATAACAAGGGGAAATGGATGTCTATCCAGTGGTTCTCAACCTTCCTAATGCCACGACCCTTTAATACAGTTCCTCATGTTGTGGTGACCCCCATAAAGTTATTTTTGTTGCTACTTCATAACTGTAATTTTGCTACTGTTATGAATCGTAATGTAAATATCTGATATGTGTTTTCCGATGGTCTTAGGCGACTCCTGTGACAGGGTTGACCCCCAAAGGGGTCGTGACCCACAGGTTGAGAACCACTGCTATAGACAATAGAGAAAAAGGCTATAAGAAATTTGATATTTGAATAAGGTATTCTAACTTTCAGTTGAGGAACCAGTGACAAGTACTCTAGAATCAGGATGACCCAATAAAGGTCTGGGATGAGCTAATTTTATTCAAGGATGAGAAAAAAAACTAGCATGAGTAATAATTGAGATGGAAAGGAAAGGTATTTAATCATACTTACCTTTAAAAAAAATTCTGACCTAAATTGTATATTATTAAAGACACTAAGTATAGTTCTCTTAAGTACTTTTTTGTGTTTTAAGAGAATTAAAAGAAAGCACTGGTTTAAACCTCTCAGTTAATCATGTTTGTAGGAAATCTAGAGGTTAATATAAGGACTTGGCCCAGCTATTGCCATATACCTGGTAGAGAAATATAAAAATTTGAAGTACAATTGTTAAAAATCCTTCACTTGTAGCCAACAAAATGCATACATATATTATTTTTAAATATCAGTATACATATATCCAAATATCTTTTTTTAAAAATTTTTAGCTAGATCAGTTTTGCCAGCTAGTGACTTTAGAAAACTTAGGGGAGCCCACCAATATTTGTGATTATGATTATGATTCCTTATCTTTGAAGCATACTCTCAGTGAATAATATTCTACACTCTATGCAGGTGGGAAAAAAAAAAGTTGATAAAATTCTTGAACATTTCTAGATGGCTTCAGATGTTTCAATGTAATTTTTTTTTCTTTTTTAGGGCCAAGGAGAACGTTAGAGATAGCTTCACTGTGACCAGGAAGGACATCTAATCTCATTTCATATTTTTAATGCTGTGTTTTATTTTATTAGTCTCCCAATTGCTTCCACATATGGACATGTAATATTTTCCCACCGTATAGCCACTCTTCACCTACGCTGTAGATTCTACAGTATTCCCTTTATTTCTGTCAATTGTGTTGTTTCTATAGGCTGCATCAGAAATTCTAGTATTATTAATAGAAGTCTTCTTTTTCTTCCTTTAGAAAACAGATACCCAGCAATAACATAATTTGCATGTGATGCTTGGTTTTCTTCCAGAAGAATCCGTCTTCCCCCAGAAAGCATGTTCTTTATGTACAACACTGAAACATAATTTTAAAGGATAGAATCTCCTACTTAGATAATCAGTATGTTTACTTTCAAGTCTCATTTTTATTCTTATACTCAGATAGTCCTCTTAACTGCTTTCACATTTACTGCTAATGGTTAGGTTTATAAAACTATAATTTCTGGCATGAAAATACCAAAGACATTTCTAATGCACTTTGCACTGCATTTAGAGTGTTAGGACATTTCTTGCAGCTAAATTGTGAAAATATTATTTACACGTTTATATTGAACTTTGAATTTTGTGAAGTCTCAGCAATCAATATATTTCACTCACATAGCCTGACCTCAGAATTTAATAAATATTATTTTATTTTAAAATTTTAGACCTTCTTTATTTGATGAAAATTATCCATTTATTATTTTCCATCAATAATAGCGATTGGATATTTGGAATCTTTCTTCTAGATTTTTAAGCAACATTTTCTTCTAGATGTAAAACCAGAAAACAAAACTAATCTAATATTATTTCTTTTATTTACTAATAGGCAAATCTTAGTCATTACTTAAGGTCTTTCACTTTATTTTCTTAATCTGCATATTAAGTATAATACCAATGTCATAGGCCCTGATAAAGATTCAATAAGAGGCTATGCTCAGTAAATAGAATTTTCTTCACTTTTTAAAACTCTTTTATAACTGGAAAATATTTCAGATAATTGTAGATTCAGCTGGGCTACAAAAAAAAATACAGAAATTTTCTTATACCTTTGAATTAATTTCCCTTGATGATACAATCCACAGATCTTGTTCAAATTTCATCTATACTTCGTTGTGTATTATGTGTAGAGTGTGTTTAATTTTTATTTAAAATTAATTTTAAACTTACAAAAAGTTTTACAAAGTAATACCAAGAGCATTTTTCTCCTAAATTATCTTGTTAAGTTGCAACCTGATACCCCATCACCTCCCAAATAAGTTAGTATGAATGTCCCACAAAGGAGGACATTGTTCTACATAATGGAGCCATTACTACCACCTAATCCACAGGCTTTATTCAAGTTTCACCATTTTCCAATAATACCCACTTAGAAGAGAACCCAATTCTATTTAGTTGGTTTGTCTATTTAGTCCCATTCACCTTGGATCCACTCCTCCATTTGTGACTTGTGTGACTGGACAGTTTTAAAATTACAGGCCAGTAAGTCTTTCCACTTAGGTTTGTATGATTTTGCTTTATGACTAGATTCAAATTAAGTGTTTTTGGTAGAAATATCAGAAGAGTGGAACCATATTGTTCTCACTGTATACCATCAAATTATAAGCAAATTCAATTTGTGATATTACTGGTGATATTAAACATAAGTACTAATTTAAGGTAGTTGTTGTCACAGTTTCCCATTGTAAAGATTCTCTGCTTTACCTTTGTATAGAAGTTCTTTAAATATGTGTAAATATCTTCTGCATCATCTAACTGTCACCCAAATGTTTTACATGAATTGATATTTTTGGCAAAGTAATTTATAACTGTGATGATCACCAAATAATTTTCTTATTCTATAGTTCTTCCTATATATATATTAGTTGGCATTCTACTGTATGAAAATCTTTCACCTCCCCTCACTCATTCATTCATTTATTCATATCTGTATGGGCTCATAGATTTCTGTTTTACTCAATTGGATGTAAACTGTTACTCTTATTACTTATTTTGGGGCTCATGTTGTTCCAGCTTTGACTAGATGTCAAGTTGGTTTGTGTATCCTTTCAATGTGGGTCCGTCATTTTTGGAGTATTTGCTTATTTTCTGGTACAACAAGATGCCCCTGGCTCATCCGTTTCCTCCCTTTGACTGCCCAGGAATTAGCAGTTTCTTCAAGGTGACTTAGTTTCATTTAGTGGAGAATGGTATTTATAAAGCAATATCTGAGTGAAAGATATGTTAATTTCTATTGGGAAATAGAAATAGAAAAGAAAAAAACATAGAAAAAACTCCCGGACATTGGCCTTGGAAGTGATTTTTTTAATATGACACCAAAAGCTCAGGCAACAAAAACATAAATAAACAGGTGGGATTGTATCAAACTAAAAAGTTTCACACAGCAAAAGAAATCATCAACAACATGAATGTGGGAGAAAGTCTGAAAAAATATTTGAAAACCATATATCTAATAGGGGTTTAATATTCAAAATACATAAGGAACTCATACAATTCAATTACAAAACAAACAAATACTTGATTAAAATATGGGCAAATGACCTGAATAGGCAATTTTCCAAACAAGAAATACAAATGGACAACTGGTATATGAAATGGTGTTCAACATCACTAATCATCAAGGAAATGCAAATTAAAACTGCAATGAGATATTATGACTTCACACCTGTTAAAATGTCCATTATCAAAAAGGCAAAAGATAACAGGTACGGATGAGGATGTGGAGAAAGGGAACTCATATACAGTGTTGATGGGATGATAAATTGGCAGAGCCATTATGGAAAACCATATGAGGTTCTTTTAAAAAAAATAAAAGTTGGAAGATCACATGATGCAGAAATCCCTCTTCTTAGTACCCTCCCAAAGAAAATGAAGTCAGCACAGTAGACACCCCTTTATCAGCAGGGGATATATTCCAAGACCTCCAGAGGATGCCTGAAACCATGAATAGTATCAAATCCTATAAATATTAAGTTTTTCCTATACATACATATCTATGCTAAAGTTAACTTATAAGTTAGACACAGTAAAAGAGTAACAATAACTAATAATAAAGTAGAGTAACTATAACAGTATGCTGTAGTAAAAGTCATGTGACTGTGGTCTCTTTCAAAATATCTGATAACCAAGATAGCCACTAAGTGACTAATGGGCAGGTGGCATGCAGACTGTATACACTGAACTAAGGCTGATTCATGTTCTGGGCAAGCAGGCAGGAGCAGGATGGCAGCAGATTTCATCAAGCTATTTAGAACATCATGCAGTTTAAAACTTAGGAATTGTTTATTTCTGATATTTTCCATTTAATGTCTTTAAACCACACTTGACCGTGAGTAGCTGAAACCACAGGAAAGCAAATCTCAAATGAAGAGGAGCCTTCAGTATCTGCAAAAGATATTTGTGCTACCATATACTTTGCAATGTTATTTACAATAGATGAGATACAGAAACAACCTAAATATCCATGGATGGATGAATGGATAAAAAAGTTTGGGTGTACAAGGGCTGTACAGAAAAAATCCAGCCAGAAATGCCTCCATTTTTCATATTACATGGCTGGATACTTCCAGACAGCCCTCCTATATGTGCAATACAATATTATTCAGCTTTAAATAAAGAGGTTCAGCCATTTGTAACAACATGGAAGAAAATGAAGGACATTATGCTAAGTGAAATAAGCCAGACACAGAAAGTCTCATTTATATGTAGAATTTGAAAAAAGTCAAATGCATAAAAGCAGAAAGTAGAACAGAAATTACCAGGAGCAGGGCAGTGGAGAAAATAAGGAGAGGATGGTCAAAGGGTATAATTTCAGTTATGCAAAGTAAGTCCTAGAGATCTGATGTACAGTATGACACCTATAGTCAATAGTGCTATATTGTATAGTGGGAATTTATTCAGAGAGTAGATTTAAGGTGACCTCACAGTAACAACAAAAGTAGTTAACTACGAGAGGAGATGGTTATGTTAAATAACTTGACTATATATAGCAAGCATCTTACTATATATGTATATCAAAATATCATGTTCTGTAACTTCAATAAATACAATTAATTTTATGCAAAAAAATAAAAATAGGACTACCATGCAATTCAGCAATCTCACTTCTAGATATTTACCCAAAAGAATTGAAATAAAAAACTCAGAGATATTAGTGCACCCATATTCACTGAAGCATTATTCATAATAACCAAGTTGCGGAAACAATTGAAAAGTCCATTAACTGATCAATGGATAAAGTATGGCTTATACTGTACATATTGTGGAAATGTATTCAGCTTTCAAAAGATAGGAATTCTGCAATATATGACAATATTGATGAACCTTGAGTATGCTAGGCTAAGTGAAATAAGCCAATCATAGGACAAATACTGAATAATCCCACTTAAATGAGGTATCTAAAATAGTCAAATTCACAGAATCAAAGAGCAGAATGGTGGTTGCCAGGGGTTGGATTAGGGAGATATTGGGAGTTACCAATCAATAGGCATAAAGTTTTAGTCAAGCAAGATAAATAACTCTAGAAATATATTGTATAACCTTGTACCTATAGTCAACAGTGATAAAAATGTAAGGGATAGATTTCATGGTAAGTGTTTTTTTCCAAAATAAAATTTAAAAATTTAATTAAATTAAATTTTTAAAAATAGGACCATTCTAATCCCAGTGTCTAGCACAGGACCTACACAGATCAAAACAGGTAATAAGTATTTGATGAATAAAAATTTTAAAGTAAAACAAGAGATTTATTTATCACTTCTTTCAATATAGATATGACAGGAAAATTATTTTCTCTTTTTAACTAGCAGTGTGCTTGTGTCAGGAAGAAAATGTAGTGAAGGAAAAAGTTAATTTAGAATATTTAAAATAAACCAAGAGTTGGCCCCTGAAAAGTTTGAAGTTGTTAAAATTTGGGTTTAGCACTCACATACTCTCCATTTTGTGTTTTTCTGTTTTCACATATTTTGGACACCCAGTATCATAATAGACTCTCCCCAACTTATGTCAAACTATTAGACAAGGATTTGATGCTTATTTACATGTTATGAATAAACAAAAGCCTATTCTTTCTTAGATAATCAGTACCCAGACATTAGGTGCTAAATATTCTTTATTTCCTTCAGATCTTTTTCTAAACAAATGACTTCTCTGGGTACCCAGCAATTCAACCTTCTCCTTGATTCTCCATCAGGCTTAAAGCCTCAGTGTGACCCAGTTCAGGACCTGTTTATCCCATATCTCATCATTCCCTGTCTTGAGTAGGCCATGATCTTGCTCTAGATAGTATCCATAACTAGCGCTGGCTTCTTTATAAATACAAAGATAGAAAGATAACGATTTCTCAGCTGCCTAGTGGAAAACCTGAGAGCAGACTAGATGGGTCAAGTACAGAAGCCAGATGAACATCCCTGCCTTTTGTGTCCCTCCTTTCTGACAGTAAGGAGATGGGCAGCTGTACAGTGCTTCCCAATCTTTTTGTCACTTGTGTACCCCTTTTAAGCTCATTTCTATAAATTGCACCCCTTATTTTTAAAACAGCTTATTTTAAATACTAAAACTTTTGTTCAGTGCCTATCTTAATGTAAAAGAGTGGAAATGAGGTAATAGGCTAGAAAAGAAAAACAACTACTCTGAAAGTCCAAACCACAAATTTAATTTTATAATATTCATAACACAAGTAAATATTGATAATGATGATCAAATATTTAAATATTAAATTTAAAACAACCACTTGAAAAGAATCACAGTTAAAGATAAGGTACATACTTTTTCCCAGTCAATAACTAAACATCAAACAGTCTGGATATGGAGGTATTTATATGTCTGGGGAAGTTTTAGAAACATCGCAAATAGATTGTTGTGAAACTATGGGTAATGATTGGTAGGAGAGCGGTTTGGGGGAAGAATTCACAGCCACGCCCTCACCAATTATCATTCGCTAAAGTGATGTAACTCTGAAGTGTCTCCATGAATAGTGATTCAGACTTAACATTTATCATCCCATAACTAACGTTTTGCATTTTTTACTTGCTTTTTCACCATTACTGATTATTTTTCCCATGCCCCTGAATGGCCCAGCACATACTCCTGATGTCATACTTTGGAACTGATGCCATAGAAGACAAACAGGAGGACAACTTGTCTGGCAGTGGGGCAGAGGTGCAAAAAGGCAAGAGAGTTTATACACAGAGACCAAGGAGAGACCCCAGAGAAGTGGTTATCAGAAGCCTAAACGTGTCCTCCTGCATGGCTTTTCTGACCTTTGTTGCGATCAGACACTCAGGACTTCAGTCAAACTTTCTTTAGATTTTCCTTCCCACGTGGTTTCTACATGGTGAGATGTTTTATTGAATGTCTGGAGTAGCAGTGTAGGAAAGTGTCATAAAAACAGAGGAAATGAAACGAAACATGCCCAGTAGGAGCTGAGCACAAATTCTCCAGATGTGCAGAATTTTCTTGAAATGGAAGAAATTAAAAATGAAAAAAGAATGGTTAGTGGTTCTAAAAATATATAATTGGATTCAATAACTATTGTGCTGGAAAGGTGTTTCTCAGAAGCACTTTCTGAGAAAAAGTTGTAAGAGAAGGTACATTCTAGCTTACCTGGCAACATTATTTTCCACCCTGAGGACTGTGACTGTTTTATCTGGCGACCATCCTCTTTGCTTTGCTGAGTAGCAACCCTCAGACCGTATACCAGGAGCTGAGGGCCAAGGTAGCTGTTCAATGTCTGTGCCTCAGCTCCTGGTGGGCTGGCAGTTGCTACATATTAAAAAAAATAGATATATTTCTGTGGAATACAGAGGAATACTTTTCTTATGGATAAAATTTAAGTGAAACTGGTGGAAAGTATCACCAATGTTTTAAAAAACGTTTTGTTTCTACTTTTTAAAATTGAAGTGTAGTTGACACACGATATTATATTAGTTTCAGGCGTACAACATGGTCGTTGCACATTTCTGTACCTTATTCAGTGATCATCATGATAATATTTAAATGGCTTCAAATCTTCTCACCTTCCTTACACTCACTGTTGTTGACGGGTTTACATCGTGCTGTTGACAGGTTTATCTTCTGAACCAAAGTCGTTTTCTCAGTAACTTTCCCATTGGTTTTTAATACTGTTCATGATGAGTGATTAAACTTAACTCGTTTGTTTTTTTTTTCTCTTTCTGATTCTACTTACACACTCTTTTCCTTATCTGAAAGGGAGTGAAAATGTAAGTTGATCTTCAAAACTGGTATTTCATGAAGTTGTATATGCCCTGAACAAACTTCCCAACTTTCTGCCCCTTGTATTTCGATCCTGCTATTTCCTGGGCCACAGTCTGAAAGAAGAGAGCATATTGGTGAGCTCTCAGGAAAGGAGAGACGTGTCCTACAGCAACAAGGCAGCTTGGCCATTTTTCCTCTCTTCCGAATGTTCGATTCATTCATCCATTCATTTAACATCTATGGAGATCATCTAGCTGTAAGGTGGAGGATTACACCTTCTTGGTGATATAAGGATCTATTAGACTTAATCTCTGTCTTCAAAAACTTAGATTCTAGTGAGTAAGAAAAGATATTTTTAAAAATAAAGCTAATAGGTAATAAAAGCACGGTTAAGTGCTAACATGGAATGGATGAAAAGGCAGATACATGGGAAGCATGAATCAGGAAATTCTTATATTTATTTTAGTTTATTCATCAGAGAATTGTTTTATGGGGAAAATTCCATTTAATTTGGGACAGGAAAACTGGTTGAATTTCCATAGATGGAGATGGGGTGGGAGGAGAGGTATTCAAACAAAGAAAAATGGTATAAACACAATTGCTGACAAGGAACTGACAAGTGTCCTTTACTTGTGCCACGTATTTTTCATGTAAGGGAGACTGGAAACACTTCCTATACCTGTAATGCACACCACAACCCTTATGCCCTTCATTTCTCATGTAATTCCTCCCAGTCCTGCCCTGGACTCCTTGACAGTGCCCTGTGGAGCCAAGGAAAATATGAAAGCCTCCATTTGTTCCCTTCAAAGTTGTCTAATTAAACTGAAGCTTAAGCCCAATCCATGGACCCGCAAGGCCTTGAGAGTTACACATCAATGATGAGGACATATTATACATACAACTGTAGCCCCCAAGTGAATTTTCAGAAATATAGACTCAACATTTGGAAGAGCACCTGGGCTCTGAATGATTTTATAGTTTCTTACAACTACCCAATCCTTGCTTAAAAATTCTAGTCACATGGAACTGCTATGCGTAGGGTCCATCCATCCTTCTAAAAACCCTTACTATTAGAAATTTATTTTTCCCATGTTAAGTGGAAACTTCTGTCCTCTAGCTCTTCTGTCGAATGAGGCTGCTCTCGAGAACAGCCAGGCAATGAGAAAACCCTCTTCTGCTAGAGACAAACTATTCTTCTTGTGTTAATTAACCAGAGGTTTCTCTTTATAAAGTGACACCCACACAGAATGCTTCCTGTGCTCTGACCCATGATTTGGAATATTAGATGGATTCTTTTGTGTACTTATGATTAAATTCCAAAGACCTCAAACATCTCTAAAAGTAAAACTCTTACCATAAAGAATGAATCATGAAGAAAGAATAGCATATAGTCAATTCTTTCTCTTAGCAAAAATTAATGCCTCTTATAAGCCTTATTTCTTTATGACCTGCTCCCTTATGGAACCAAATAGCTTGGGTTTATAGTACCTTCTTCTCAGAATGTTTACCCCATGAGCTTAGAAGCTGGTAATGCAATAATTGAGAAGGCAAGAGTGTCAATGGTTATTGCCCTTTCAGGAATCATTCACCATGGCCTGAGTGCAAAAGCGTGCTTTGCAAAGAGAGATAATGTAGTTAGGACTTTGGGGAAAACCCAAAGATGGTCGAAAGTACTGTTGACTCCGTTATTAGACAAAAAGGTAAATCTAAAACTCAGAAACCAAAGTCCAAAATGGTTCCAAGTTTTGCTTTGGCTACAGGAGGATGTCTGCATCTCTAAATAAAACAAAAATAAGAAGAAGAGTTCAGTATTTCTCAGTGTCTTGGCGAGAAAGACATTTGTTTGTTGCCAAGTATTTGTCAAGCTGAGTCTTCCTCTAGAACATCCAAAATGCTTTGAATGCTTTTAAGACTGTGCCCCCAGCTGACTATTGAAAAAATTCTTTCTCTAAAGTTTTCAAATGAGTTACTGAAGACCAAATCTAATGGCCTTTTCTGAACCAGTTCCCTCATATTTAGAGGGTTGGACACGCTTGCTTTGAAACTCTATACTCCTCTTGGATATAAACATACCAAAAGTTAAAATAATACAGAGCTGCTATTCAGAGGTTAAGTGTTTGTGAAACTAGTTGGCCAGTGACATTTTTAGAAGTCTTTTTACAGAAGTTAATAGATAGGAAGGCATATCTCTCATTATCATTATAGATTTGCTTTTAACATTTAGCTCTACACATCACTTGAAGTTTATTCTGTAATAGGATGTGAGGTAAGCTCAGTCATCTTTTTCTACATAGTGAGTCTATTTTTCTAGTGTGTTTTATAAATGTTCTATCTTTTATCATTGATTTTTTAAAATGCCAGCCCAGCTATATACAAAATTCTCATATATTAAAGAATTTGCTGAATATACTCTTATTAAATTGACCTATTTATCAGTTTCTGTGCTAATGCTACACTCTTTTAATTAACATACCTGTGTGATGTCTTAATACAGTAGCATGTGTTTCTTTTTTATTTTTTTTTTCAAAAAATTTTTTAGCTAATTGTGCATCATTAATCTTCATTATATTTTTAAGAATCATTTTGTGCAAATTCCCCCAGTAAAATCTTGCTATAATTTATAAATGAGAATATTGAATAGTCAACATATTTATTACTTTAGAGAGAATTGACAGAAAATGGTTTTTTGATCCACTTGCTTTGATCTTCTTTAGAGTTCTTTAATAAAGCTCTAAAAACATGTGCATGTGTGTATATTTATGAAAGGCTTATGCGTTGTCTGTTAAGCTAAATTTGAGATATTTGGATAAATGTTTAATTTTCTATTACATTTTAATTTGTTATTACTGATGTAAAGAGATACCATGGATTTCTATGTTGATTTAATTCTTGGAAACTTGCTGAATTCTAACTAGCATCAGTCATTTTCTCTGTGGATTCTCCTGAGTTTTCTATGTAAGTGATAAGAGCATCTTGTAACAATAGTTTTTAACACTTCACTACTATCCCCACCTATTTTGGTCATTAAAAGAAAAAGCTTGTATTTGTATGTATAAAATACATTTTTTTGCATTGTTCAGACCTTCCAGGTTTATTTTAGCTCTTTCACCCTTAGTTCAACTATTACCTACTGATCAATTTATTTAAAGTTGTTAACTCCTACCCAGTACTTTCCCCATTGTTGTTTTGTTTTTTCCCCATAGCATTTGCTAAAATATGTACAATCATTATTTTATTTTCCATTTCTCCTCTTAAAACATAATTTCTGTAAAGATAGAATTTTTATTTTGTCTATTTTTTTTTCACCACTGCATCCCAGTGCCTGGCACATAGTGGGTAAGAAACAAGTATTTATTGAGTGAATACATGCTAGACAAAAGAAATGTTCGGGGATACTCTTATTTCTTAAATTAAAGGAAATATATCTGAAATATGAAGATTTTTAATAAATATAGCTTTTTATGTTAAAAATTATTTTCTTCTTGTCTTAAGTTCTCATGTGTTTATGATAAATAAAGATTTAACTTTATCAAAGGTTTTTCTGCATGTATTACCAAAAAAGGCAGCATAAAATAGGAGCTAAAAACATGGACTCTGGAGCTAGATTGCCTGTATTTGAATCATAGCTTTGCTGCTTATTAGTTGAATTGGCCTAATTAAGCTCCCAGTTTCATAGTCTTTAATATGTGAATAATACTACCTACCTCACAGATACATATGTATATATGAGGGCTGTCCAGAAAAAAATCCAGCCATACCCCATTTTTTCATATTACATGGCTGGATACTTTACAAACAGCCCTCATATATATTATCCTTACATAACATATATAAAATTGTGTATATGTGGCATATATGTTATACATATATAACATATATAAAGTGTTATATATACTCTTAATAAAGAAAAGAAAAAGATAAATAAAGCAAACTCTTGCAATATTTCCTATTAATTAGTACCAATAAGTGAGTATTTGTACATTTTTTTTACATTCCAAATTTGACTTTTATCTCATTTCCTTCCCCTTTCCACAGGGACTCATTAATATGACCATCATGCATGTGTTCTAGATTAACAATGATCTCCACCATTAAGTAGCAAAAACAGCATTCATTTCCACCAGCTGGATTCTTCTTAACGTGTGGCCGCATTTCATGGTATTCTTGCTTTGACCTAAGACAATTCAGGATAAATATGTAATTCAGATATCAAGTTTTATTCCAACCTAATTTATTAGCTAACTGTCTTTTCATCCTTGTGGCTGTATACACTATTTACTTGCTACTTTAAGGTAAATTGAATGAAGTCCACAAACTTAAGTTTTATATTCGAAAGATGTTATCAACAGCTTAGAAACTGAAATAGTTAATCTCAATGATTTCTATAAAATGGTCATCTGCATTCCCTTTGGTTTAGGATTATTTGAAGATTAAGGGGGGAAAAAGCGACCATCTGCAGTTTCACATCACTGCTAAACACATCCAAAGTCCTCAGAAATTTTATGTACAACAGCAAATTAAAAAGTTAGTTAAATAGAGTATGAAGAATTTAAAAAATCTAAATAAGATATTCTTCATTTTTAGTAAACTTTACATAATTATTCTGAATATCTAAAAATGATGTAACTGAGAACTAATTGCTTTTTATAGAAACTTGGACTTTAATTTTCAGAGTCATGCCTTTTTGTTTTTGATGGTGAGAGATGGTAGCACTCAGCTCCTAAAGTTACCCCTATTGGCTTCCACCGAGTGGTCGTACCTTCATGCCATCCCTCTAGTTGAGTGTGGTTAGGACCTGTGACTCCCCTGCAACCAATAAAATATGGCAAAGATGATAGATGTCTCTTTCATGATTATGTTACATTATGAAAGTCTCTATTTTTACAGACTGAGTAAACAGAGTTGTACTTTGGGGGTTTTAATGAATTTAGTGGCTATGTTGGACAAGCCCTCATGGCCGGGAACTGTAGACAGCATCTAGGACCTGAGGGCAGCCTCCAGCTGACAGCTGATGAAAAGCCAAGGCATGCCAGTCACACAGCCTCAAGAAAGTGAATTATGCCAATAATCTGAATGATCTTGGACAAAAGCCACTTAAAATAAATTTATGTAAAAGAGAGTGATACTACACTAACCACTGGGGGGGTGGGATAGAGAAAGGCATTACTTAGACTTTCTCTGTAAAATTCAGTAAATTGTAAATTATAAAATAAGTTTATTTTATTTTTAATAAAAATAAGTTTATAATTATATTAGTTCAAGAATAAAAATTAATCAAATGTTACTTGATGGATTGGACTTTTATTTTCTCTCATAATATTATATTATAGAGGTATACGATTTCCTACTTCAAGTTTCAGTTAAAAGCTAAATTAAAACATTCATCATGTCTTCAAAGAATTCTTAGGTTTCATCAATTTTTCCTATAATCTTTCTTAATTCTTTTATGGTTAAATCATTCTATTTTACTTACTTGTTATTCATCAACTTTGTTTTTTTTTTTTCTTTTCTTCAGTTATTACCTGGTTTAGCTAATAGATTTTCATTTGATATTCAGTATTTTGTGATCTAAGCAGTTCTTTCATATCACTTTTATTGGCCATGAAATATTGCATCTTTTACAATATTTACCCTTTCACTTTACAAAAATTTTATTTTATTTTTCCATATTAGTATGGAACATCTAACAATTTGTAAAACCATTCCCTGTCTCATGGCAAAGCCAAACTGTAATGTTAAACCTCAAATGTGAAATCTGCAAGAGTAAAGATTTTTCTGCTTTGTCTATAACAGTCTGTTCTGAGATCTTTATACAAAAGGCTCAATTTCTAGCATAAAATCTGCTATACCTTTTATTTCTGGACTCATTCACCCATAATTTCCTCTTTTTTTTCAATCTTGAACAAGTTAATTCCAGTCTTCTGGAAAAAATATGCAGATGTAAGTGTGTGAACTAGACTTTCTTGCAGGACTACTCACAGTGCAAAGGGATTGCTTGGTACCTTCTGGGAGTTTCAACCCATCTCAGGGAGTGATCTCTATAAATCAAAAAAGCAGAAAAGTCTTTGTACTTTAGTTTTAAGTGCTACTTAATAAAACCAACAAATGTATGTTGGTTTTATTTTAATATCTGTTAGTTGTTTTCTGATGGTTAAAGTTCAGATTTATTATATCTATAACTCTATTAATGAGCTAAATCAATGTAATATAGGCATTGAGTATAAAATTATTCATGTTTCCTTTGTAATCTTTCCCTTTGTCACATTTCCACATTTGCTAACTGCTAGTATCTGACACAGTGCCTGACACAAAATAGCTTCTTAATAAATAGCTGTGGAGTAGAATAGCCAAATTTCCCAAGTAAGAAAACTTGTAATAAGTTTCATGTTTTAAAATACAGAATGATGTATAAATATTAGTAGTAATAAACTTCATGCCACCTTAAATGCAAATTGAGGTGTTAAAAAAAATGTCTCTGAAGAGAAGGACTCCAAGAGAAAGTTGTGTACTATATACTATGTGTTGAAGGAGGTCAATGTGACATAACCTGTGGGGTCCATTTGCATTTAGCAGGCAAGTGACAGGCATATGGTACATAGAATCAAAGAATCTTTTCAAAAAAATGTGAATATGAATAGACATGATTTTCTAATGATCAAGTATAAGCAATGACAAGGCAAACTTGAAACCACTTAAAATATTTGGTTCTGGACCTGGGAAAAATTCAAGGCTTCCTAGTAGGTAGACTTACGGTGTACTTGTATATAGTTCATTTGTTTCACTGATTAGAACACAGCAAGGCCCAAATCAGAATCTGAATTCCTGTGGAGATCAAATTATCTTTACTTTATACCATAGCCAGTTCTTAACTCCAAACAACAGTTCTGAGTTGTTGATCTCAAAATGATTTGAGCGAGAAGAGGATACAGTTTTAAATTAAACCTGTCATTACAATGGGAGAAACATTCATAGCAGTTTCAGTTGTCATTCTGGGCCTGGAAGACTTTTCTGCTAATTACAGCTAATCAATAAAACAAAACAAAAGATTAAGCAATCTTTTAAGTAACACACTAGATGGGACTTTTCTTTGTTACAGTTGAACTGAAAATAATTCTCGAGAGCAAAGTGACATCTTTATTAAAATCTAATTCTAACTCATTAGTTTTGCTATTAGAGTAAGTAAAATAGATTCAGTTGTCATATGCAAAATGAAAACACCAGCTCCATTACTGATTATAAGACAAAATTAAAAAGTATAGAATTGGATCCCAAGCCCAATTCATACAGAAAATTCCAGTCTAGGAAAAGTTACAGTAGTACGTGTTCTATTTTTTTGCCGCCATGTAACATTGTAATGATAGAATATTTTCTTTTGTTATTGTTGATTTCTTTTGTTTTTAGCTCAACTTCAAATGCATTTTTCTTACAAAGTATTCTGAAACAATAAATTCTGAATGCTTTATTAGGAAGAAGGAACTTCTCTTGTTGCCATTATAAATTCAATAAATTATAAATTTAGTATCACTAAGCCAAGAAGAAAGCAATAGTTTGACCCCCATATTTGTCACTGTTAGACTATTAACATTCTATCTTAATCTGGAATATTGACAAATACAAATATAAATGGTGACAAATATAAAGCCACATAGAGCAGCTTAGCTCATTTCAAAAAAAATTATTATAAAATATCAGAAAGGCAAATAAAAAATACAATAAAATTTAAATAAAATTAAATTTTATAGTTTTAAAAATAGTCAATAAACTATTCATAGAAGTTTAAAGCTTTACTTTTATATTACCATTACATATTATATTTAGATACCAAATTTTCACTATAAAATAAAATATCTGATTATTTATTGAATTATTTTCAACATGAATGTTTTGTTATAAGTGGGCATTAACTAAAAGTTCAATCATTTCTGTTCAGAAAAGTGTTTTCTTTGAAGTTATCAAATGTGTACCATTCATAATAAGGTCTATTATAATTTTTTCTGGTCTAGAATCACACATTGCTTTTAGGTTTTAATGTCTTTTTAGTCTCTTTAATCTAGAATAAGGCATCCTTCTTTCTTTGTCTTTCATGGCTTTGATGTTTGTGAAGGGTATAGGCCAGTTATTTTGTAGACTGGCCCTCACTTGTGTGTGTCTGATGTTTCCCCGTGGTTAGAATCAGTATGTGCATTTTGAGCAGGGGTACTAACACAGGTGATGTACCATCCCTCTCAATGCATTATATCAGGTGGCACACAAAGAAACATTTTAAAGAAAAATTTTAATAATCATTCTGCCATTTTAATGAATAAGTTTTGCTAGGAACATAATTTTCTATAATTTTTTCATACTCATAAACACAGAATGATATAAGTTTTATTCTGCTTCCTTTTCTAACATTATAGCATTTTTATGTTCCTGTATAACTTCATAATTTTCATTTATTAATCCCATAATATTCAGCTAAGTTGAAAATTTATTTAAGCAGTTATCTTTATTGTTGGGTATTCAGGTTGTTTCAAATGCTTCACTGTACTTTTCATTAAGCGAATAAAAACCATATATAGTGTACACTGTTGATGGAGCTCTTAGGTTCAACTAGACAAAAAGTTATGACACAACATTATGCTAAGATAAGTGAGGTTCTTCTCTATTCTCAAGTCTCCAGCAACAGTTTTGCCTTCTCTCAACCAACAAGTTTATGAATGGAAGCTTTGCAACAAGCAGGATCTGGCAGAGAATAAGAGGGGGCGGGGGGGGGGGGGGGGGCAACATGCATTCATTCTCAATCCTAAAAAGTAATTTTAAATGTAGACCTGTTGACAGTGACCCAGCCATGCCATGTTTGTTTATGGAATTCTTTTGTATGTACATGTGTTTAGGGGAAAATGTAATTTATATTGACTGAAACATGCTTAAAATTATTTTTAAAAAGGAAATAGCTTATGAAAAGTTTCAATATCTATCTAAGACTTTTCCTCAGGTTTTCTCCAACTTTTGCACCAGAAAAGAAAACCTCTAGGAGACCTTTCTTCCCAGTTACACAGAGGAAGGCAGAACAATGTTTTACATAAAGCAACTATTGTGAATGGAACCAAAATACTGTCAAGCGATCAGAATTAGTGTATGGATATCCTGCAGGGAGGCCTTACAGATTCTCCATTCAATAGGAGATTTTCCATGAGTGCCAGTGGAGAGCCATTTAACATATCTCAGAAATTAAACCCTCAATCAAAACGCCCAGCATCCTGACCTAATGCCAGACTCCCAAGACAAAAAGACAGAGGGAAGGAGAAAGAGAAAAGGAAGAGAAGAGGAGGCGAGGACTTGTAATCTTTTTTTAGGCTAAGTGGTTGCCTAGGTTCACAGCAATTAATTGTGACTGTATTTCTAAAACTTGTCTAACCACCAGCCTAATAAAGAGCCTATCAGAGAATCAACTGCTGAGTAGGAAGAAAAGAATTACCGTGGTTCTCACTGGTTACATCACTGCTTAATTTGACTCCTCCCTGTATCTAGTCAACTCATAATTATTATATCTGCTCCAGTGGGCCTCAGGGAAGGGTGGGAATGGATAGCTGTGACACAGATAATTCTGAATAGCAAAGGGCGCAAAATATTTTCTGTTAGGGTTTTGCATATCATGTACTTAAGAAGGAGGTATGTTTATTTTTCTAATCATGTTTTGCTTGAATTAATTTTGTTAAATTCTCATGCCAATGAAAAAGCTATGTCATATTATACCGATAGCAAAGGAAAGGGGCCTAGGTTTTAAAATCTTCAAGATGAAGTCTATGAATTTAGTAAACTACAAACCTAAAGCACATCCTTCTGAAAACGTGGCCCAGTGTTCCTGTGCCTCGGTTCAGGTCACTACTTCTTAACCAGACCCCGTGATTCTTCCTGTCTCCAGTGTCCCTCCTCTTCAACCCTGTAGCCAGAGAGTATGGTGGTTGTGTTGGGGTGGAGGTGCTGAGTTTCCACCATTGTCCTGATTCACTCATAGTTCAGGTTCTGGAGGGGTGGTGGGAGTATTCCCTTTCACATCACCACTAATGCCTCAAGGATCCTGTACTCTGTATCAAAATACTGCATGATAATTTTAATCCTCTGAAAGAATAAGCCCAGCTAGTACAGGCCAGAAGACACATTTTTACTCTGGGGATGTATGGATAGATAGGTCCAGGGGATTACCATGCCAATGGATGGCCTTCCAAACAGCAATGAGAGCACACAACATGGCTGCTCGGCATGGGTGAATTGTGATGCTCAGTCACCCTGGGGTTGAAGCTCTGATGCCTTATCTGGACTTCTTGGAGCTGGAATCCGGTTGTATTTAATCCTCAACACCAACTCCGTTAGTCTGTTTGTGGCCAAACCCCCCCACCCACCCAACTTGTCCATTCCTGCCACTACAAACACCCCATTCCCATGATCTGGCACCCCTTTGACCACCCCACTCCTGTATTCAAGCACCCTCTCTGGCCCTGCCCTACTCCAAAATAACAATCTATCCCCTCTCCTCTCCTATGATGCTTCATTTCAGCTGAAGTAACTATTATTGTGTGCTCTGCTCTTTTGCTAATTTAACATTTTAGAATAAATTGTATTCCTTGCTTCATTCAGGTTTTGCTGTCGATTCACAAGACTCTTACCTTCTGTCAGTAAAATACCCCTTTTGTCTAGGAAATTGCTTTGACTTTCAAAAGTATTGAAGAGTTCAGAGAGGTGATCCTCAAAAACCTATTTTGGGAGAAAAAGAAACACCAACTTTTATTTTGTTGTTCTCTTTGTGTTTCTCGTATAACAATCTAAACTCTCATCTGGTGGGAAATGGCTGGCTAGCACTGTTCATTCAGGCTACAGTCGGTCAGTCACAAGAAAGTTTAGAAAAAAAAGCATGGATGGAAATGTTTAATCTGTTATTTCGATAGAGGAATTGTTTTAAAAGAGTTCTCTTCATGTTATTCCCCTGTTCAAAACCCTTGAATGACCTCCCAGCACCCGTGATATTAAGACTACCTGCCTCATAGCTCCATAATTTTCAATTGACCTTTTCAATTGAGTTGGTGTCACTCCCTTCAGTAGGCCAAACACAACAAACTATTCTCCATTCTCCAAAGGTGTAATGTGCTCAAATGAACACACTTTTAGGACAGTGTCAGTGTTGAAAGAATAGGGACTTGTAAGCCTCCTGGCTTATGTTATCCAATACAAAACATTCAAAACTTTATTATCCTCAAAAAAGACAGAACTGAAGGTCACCAGTCACCCTTTCCTTTCAGTTGTTTCTTTATGGATTCAAAAAGACACTGTTTTTCCTGAAAATGACATAATAATGAAATGGTGCCCCAAAATGTCTGTGCGTGTATAGGTCTCTGGGACTGCGGTCATAACTAATGTGGATCAGAAGGATTATTACAGTTTTTCTCCCCATGTATCTTCCCTATGTCAGAGGGATGATGATTTTTATTACATATAAATTCCTATTTTTCCTTTTGTTTTCATTTTACTTCAACAAAACCACTGGATCACCTATAATGTGCTATATTGTGGGATGCATAGTGGATCAGATCTTTCAAATATTTTTTACTTAAATCCACAGTAAAAATAAATTTTAATACTGACCTATACATAAGTTTTGTTTACTTTTATATGTGTATATATATTTAAATACATATAAATAGGCATATGCATATTGTCTTTATTATATGTGAGATTCTCTGGTACTTTATATTCTATTTCTCTCTCTTTCTTTTTTTAATGCAGGTTGCAAACCATCACCTACATTTCACGACCTTGACCTATCTGCCTCCAAAGGACCACTGGAAGTGTCTTCCTAAATTGTGCCTGAATCCAGCTGCTCTGGCTAGTTCCGTGAGGCTGGTTTACCTGGTATAGATGAAAAGGTCCCAGTCCCAACATTATCACAGTACAAGTTCTGGCAGAGCTAAGTTAGCCTTCTTTCTTCCCTTCATTCCTCACATTAGAAAACCCTGTTGGTTTCTGTCCACATTAAATTCCAAAATGACGACCTCTCACCATTTCCATCCCTAACACTCCAGTCTAACCACAATCGGCTCTCACCTGGATCCCAGTCAAGCCCCCTTAGTGCTCTTCTTTTTACTGCTTTATCCCTTTAAGTTCTTCCTCACAAAAGGGTCAGAGTGATCTAGTCAAAATGTAAGGTATATTACAGCACTTTGTACTGAGCACTCACCCATAGCTTCCGCCATTACACGTAAATCAAATCAAATCAAATCAATTCCATGCCACATCTCATTCTACACTGTGCCACCTGATCTGTCCTGCCACCCCTTCTGTCTCACCTTCTACTTCCTGTCCTGCCACTCACCCCTGCTCACAACCCTTAGGCCTCAGGTCAGCTACTTTATTTTTCTTCAGCTAATCAAGTCCTCCCACGGGGCACTTTCAATCACGTAGATTCTAGAATTTTCCTCCAAAACTTCTCATACAATATGATTTACGCTTGTGCCATGCTCCTGGCTTATTGTTTATTTTCCATCTATAGGATATAAGTTTCCTAAGGGAGGAAATTTCTGTTTTATTGACAGATACATCCTAAGTAGCTGGACACATTTTGGATGCTTTTTAAATATCAGTGGTTGGATGAAAAGATGTTGGTTCTCATTATTAATACTACCAAAAGCAAAAGCTACTCTTGAGTGTAAATACATACACAACAATCATGAAGCTCCATTTTTTTCAGCATCAAAGTATACCAGTCCTAGATTTAACATTATTTTATATCAAGCTCATAAGGTAAGAGTAGGAGGGGAAAAAAATTATAACATTAATTACCTTTGTACTGGGTTAGTCAGTAAGACGTGTAATACATGTTTCTCAAAAAACTTTTCCCTTTCCAATAGTTAATAAAGTTTAGTATCTATGTTTTAGGCTCTGTTTCCACCAAAATCCAACTTTATGATAGATATTTAGTGCATGTTTTACAGAAAAGGAATAAAGAAGGTCTGCTTAGACACTTTAGAAATCTATTTCTATACCACTAAAATTAGAGGATCTTGAGGACTCAATGAAATGAATGTCAGTCATGTTATCTAACACTTGTCCAAAGTGGGCCGATTTGTTAGGTGGAGTCTTTTCATGTCCTCCAGAAGCATTCTGGTTTGGCACTTCTCATTCAGAATATTCAGATGAACCCATTCAAGACCATGTAGGTTACATTTTTTTATTATAAAACTACAGACAAGTAAGCACAAGAGTTGATAACGTGGGCACCCTTTAATGGTCATTTTCTGCCCATGTTAGCAATGGTTTTCCCATTCCACAACAATCTTCAACTGTGTAATCATAGTTAGCATTTATTTCAGTACAGAATTAATCTGGAAGTCTGAGCCTGAGCATTTCTCTAGAGTAACACTGCTGAGCATTATCCAAAGCTGGATTGTAGGTTCAGAGGACAGGAGCAACAGAGGAGAGAAGAGTGGGTGGAAAAAGCACTGCCCAAACGAAGGCTGGCTCACCTGGGCCTGGCTGCTTCGTGCCTTCCACATCCATAAAACTCCGGAGACCAGTTTATTTTGGAAAATTAATGTTTCCTTTAGTACACATCATATTTTGCAAAAAAGTATAGCTTATATAAAAATGTCTATACAACAGTTGTCACGGTGTACATTATAAGTGCATATATGTTCTATAAGGCACAGGGAGAGAAATAAAATCTGGTTCATATTTCTTCCCTTGGGTAGAATCCAACATCTACCCTGCCAAGCAATTGGCCATTTGATCTCTTTGCTTTGTTTTGCTCTTTTTGAATGCAGTGAAATTTGTATGACAGATTTAGAAAAGTCCTCAGATGGTCATGCACTAAAGCACTTTAAGTATTATCACTCTACATTAGTTAGCTCTTCCTAGTGATTCTTTTTAATTAAGTGGGAAGCCATTCTTAAAATAAAATGGGGAAGAACTTCAATGTAAGATGCTCACCTTGGTTGAAAGATATTGTGCTATAGGTTAAGAACATGTACCCTGGGTTAAGTTGCCTTAGTTCAAATTCCCACTCTGCCATTTATTAAGTAGACAAAACTGAGTATATTACTACCACTAGATTTTCCCTCTAAGGATAATAACACCTCCCTTCCAGGGATATTTTAGCATTTAAATTAAATAGTACTATATTAGTCCACTCAGGCTACCATAACAGAATACTACAGACTGTGTGGTTTAAAAAATAAACATTTATTTTCTCACAGTTCTGAAGGCCGAAGTCCAAGATCAATGTGCTGGCACAGTTTGTTTCTGACAAGGCCTTTCTTCCTGGCTTGCAGACAGCAACCGTCTTCCAGTGATTCCTGTAGCCCTTTCTCTGTGCACACACACTCCTAACGTGCCTTCCTCTTCTTAAAAGGACACCCTTGTGATCTCACTTAACCTTAATTACTTCCTTAAAGGCTCTATCTTCAATTACAGTCACATTGGGTGTTCAGGCTTCAACATAGGAGTTTTGGAGGGGACATAGTTTAATCCATGGTAAGTATTATACAAACACAGTGCCTAGTACATAGTAACATCACAATAAATACTAGTTTTTCTTCTGTGATATTGTTTTACTTTTTTCCCAGATGTGCATATGAGTCTTAGTGTCAACATTTACTGTTTTCCCTGGTTAAACCTCTAGTTTACAAGTAGGGACAAATTTACCTGAGCAAACCCCAATGAATGCATTTATTTAAAGGGACAGTGAGTGTCATTTGGTTTCTAGTGGGATAACTTAAATGCAGACATATACACCTTACCCTTTAATTTATGTAATGCATTTTGAAAGATACTTGACTGTAATCTTATACAGTCTGCCATTGTTCAATGTCAGCAGATTATGGCTTGTGGTCCAAATCCTGTCTCTGGCTTGCTTTTGGACAGCGTGTGTTATACATTTTTAAAGTGTGACAAAACAAACAAACACACATGCACAAAAGAGGAATTATGTTACTACTAACTTAGTTGGCTTCCAAAGCCACAAATTCGTACTATCTGACACTTTGTTGAGTCTGCTGACCTCTGCTCTGTGGAATAAGCCCTTCAAATATATCCATTCTTACAATGTGAATGCCTCACTTTCTATCCTGTGAAAAGTTTTACTTGTTACCCCCAAGATTTTTTTAAATCTTATTTATTTTAGAAAGAAGTAGTTCTACAGTGTCTAGCATGTTTCATTGACTTCTGGGAAATATGAGGTCTGTCCAGAAAGCTTCTAGCTGTACAATACAAGAAATAGAAGCATGTATGGCTGCATTTTTTCCTGACAACCCTTGCATGCTGAGCATAATTTCAATGCAATGGCCTAAAAAGGGAGTAAGGGTCACTTTTTCCATTTGGTATCTTTTATGGTTAGGCTGGATCTGTTATTTCTTGCTATTGTTGGTCTGTCCATCGCTGAAACCCCCTGCTCCTCTGGTCCAATCTGCCATGGGCTGGGAAAAGACAGAGAAAAGAAGAAATCATTTTCAAGAATACCTCCCATCTCTCAAATTCTATTGTTTTCATACATTAGCTTCTTCAGTTCTCATAACTTTATTGTTCAGTTTCACTATTTCTGCTTTACAGATTAAGAAAATGAGCTAGAAATGAGTTAATTTACTTGAATTCAAGCTCAAGTCCCTCCCACACCAAAACTCAAGGCTTTTCAAAAAAGAAACCAAAAAACTGGCTGACTTGAATTGGAAGTAACATAAGGGTAAACAGACTGAAATGATGCTTTTGTAAATAAAGTGCCCGGTGTTGACATGTTCTGAGACATGTGTTTTGTTTGCTTTTCAGTTCTGAGCAACACTCCAGATAGTTCAGCTGTCTGAAAAACAACTTCCAAATTCGTGAGGTGTTGTGGTAACACTTCCCTTGTTCAAATATATTCTTGGACACCATTCATTCATTACATTCATTCAAAGGTAAATACTGAGAAAGTGTGTATACTTATGATTGTACAAGAGGTTCAAAAATAAGTATGGCTATGGAATGGTAGCCTATACATAGTGATATGAACATAGATATTTATGTATGTATACAAACACATACTCTTGTGCATGCACACACACTGTTTACGGACCTTGGATACTCAGGGCATTTCTGTTGCTTCTGGTTTACTCTTCCCAACTTTCCTCTTAGGCACATTTTAAGTTAAACTCCTGGAATAATCTGACTTTCCTGCTTCCTCTAGCCATCTAAATACTGTAGGACCTTGTGCATAATTCTGCCTGTCTGAAACAAAGAGAAGAAATTGAATCCTTATGAAGACTCATGCTCACTAGAAAGCAGGCACTCAAAGCCTAGAATTTAATAAACAAATTATTATGGAGATTTTAAAAAAATTATCTAATACCAAGGTACCTAATAGGGTAAATATTTTCATTTTAATTTCTATTTCATTATTGCATAGATTTTATACATGATTGTTTTTTCACAATAACAATTATTTTGAGTTAAAAAAGAAAGGGTAATGTCAGCATCATACCCAATTAACCAAGATTCGGCTCCAGGCAAAGTCTGATGGTCTCACCAGAGCAGGGAAGACATTGGGCCTAAAGGGATATAGATAGAAAGGCAACTATAATAAGGCTGGAAATGTTTCTCCCAGTGTTGTGCAAAAGAATCAGCTCACCACAGAAAGAATGTGAAAGTATACAAGGGGAGACCCGAAAGAACCCGGAATTATCTTCTAAAGAGCCAGGCTTCCCCCGCTAGGTGAGTGTTCTAGAAGCCCACCTGCATCAGTGTACCAGCTGGTGTTGGTGAGACAGGCTGCATTTAGCTTCAGTGCTTTTTTTTTTGGGGGGTGGAGACTCTTTCAACACGTTTGTCCATTTTATGATGGGTGATTTACATGAACAATGTACAGCATGACAGCACACCTGCCCACACTGCGCTGAGTGCTCAGCAGGTTTTGACCCAAAACAGCATGATTCCCATGCCCCACCCTCCCTATTCACCCAGTCTCACCCTGAGTGACTTTATATTTGTTTCCCCGGAGGAAAAAAGTTCTCAAAGGGAAATATTTTGTCTATGTGGAACAGATCAAACAAAAAATGGCAGAAGCACTAAAAGGCGTCAAAATCTCCAAGTTCAAAAACAGTTCTGAGCAGTAGAAAAAATACCTCAATAGATGTGTTGCATCGAACAGAGAGTACTTTGAGGGTGACTGAAGTTTATCATGTAAGAATAAATAAATATACAATTTTGTATAAATAAATTCAAGGGTTTTTGGGGTCCCCCTGCATATTTATTGAAATGGAAACTTACTTTTGCTCTTTTTGTATATTTCTTTCCTCCTGAAGAGCAGGTGGGCTTCATTGATCTCTCTCTTCACAGGGAAGGACTGAGTTCTAGACGGAAAGCAGAAGGTGGTGGAAGACACTCCTTTCCTATATTTGGGGTTTCAAAGCCTGAGCTCCTTTAGACAAGGCTTTGCTAGAGCAAACTAGTGGGGTGAGATTACAGAGTAGTTTGAACAGCTCAGAAGAAAGAAGATTCCCTTTTGGAAAGACATACTAGTTGATGGTTTCACCAAACAACAGTGACCTCTGCCTCACCCAAGGAAGGACCCCTAGCGAGGTGGAAAATCTTCAAAGGGAATGGCTGCACATACCCCAAGAAAGATGAACTCCAGAGATTGTGTCTCCAGACCCTTAGAAAGTCCCTAAGCCAGCGGCATGCCCCACTGTTAAAGATGAAGAGCATAGTGGGTATCACCATGAAAAGCTAAGAGAGTCCTTGCCCCATTTTCTAGATACTACAAGAAATTTTCATATTCTTGTACAACCCAGAGAAGTAGAGAAGCCCCCAGTAATAACTGAGATAGAATTTTGAAACAAAATATTTTTATTTAAAAAAGATGACAGTCTATCTCCTCATGCTGGGCTTGCGGAGCAAAGTTTCAAACATGTACATCGCTAGGCAGGGCTTTCTCCACTCATTCAAATCCAAGGGCTCTTCCAGTTTCTGGTGGGCTTGGTGCTGCTGAGAACCAGGCCCAGCATGACTTACGCCAAAGAAGGCCACAGCTGCCTGAGCGATGCAGTTCACGCCTCAGAGTGGCCCCCAAAGTGCAATGATGTCTTCTGCCTGGCATAACGAAATTTCACCAAGTCATCCCAATTCTCCTGTTATAACTTCAATATGACTGCAAAGTGGACTCTTCATTACCATGATCAGCCCTGAACTCTAAATTGACAAAAATATTTCTAGCTCTTCTGGTTATTTAAATAACACGAGCAAACATTTGTTCTAGTATTCTGCTCAGTGGGTACCCTAAAACGTTCCCATGCTCCCATACAGATAATGATGCTATTATCTGCTTGTAACTCTTCTTCCTTCTCCATGTGTCCACCGGGCTACCTTGGGAGATTCCAGGTTCTCACAGGACCGCTTCATCCCAAACAATGCGGTCCTAACTGGCTAATCACAGCTCTTTTTCTTACTGATCTCCATTCATTAGCTCCTGAATGGTCATGTGGCCCAAACCAAGCCAATTCGAAATCTTCCTGTGTTTTTGTTTGTTTGTTTTATGTTGTTTTGATTTTGAGAGAAAGAGAGAGAGAGAGAGAGCGTGTGTGTGTGTGTGTGTGTGTGTGTGTGTGTGTGTGCTGTTACTGGAACTAAAACATCAAATCCCCTTTAGTTTGGGAAGTTATAACACATATGACCTGGGAGCTGTTAGTGGCTGTAAGGCCATGTCCCTGCCATTAGGAAAAATCAGCTTTCCTGTAAAAAAGAAGAAACTAAAGCAGAGGCAAGAGGTGGGGAGATGTCCCAGTTCTCAGGCCTGAGTTTACTCCTCTTCTATGTCTAATTTTTAATACACTTATTCCTTGGATTCCAGGAGTCAATGAGGTATTTCAGTTTGCATTGCTGGCATTGGGAATCTTAGGATTTTTTTTCCTGTTTTTCTTCTCAGTTTCCCTCCTGTCCTAGAATAGTACCCTAAAGGAATTAGACTCAGGAAAGTAAGTTGTCTTGAGTGAGGAGGAGGGAAGATCTGGGGGTGGGTGCTGCCAGGAAAGGTAGCCCGGGGCCGCCTTTGGGTCCCTGAGGGGCAGAGCGAAGAGAAGAGGAGCCCTGATAGCAGGATCAAGGGCAGAGTAAACAGCACTCCCTCTCAGAATTCTGCCTAAGGCACTGCTGCTGTGCGCAGGAGAGTCAGGAATGTTTTCATTTGCACATCTTATTTAAAAGATTAGGAAAAGCTAGAAACTTTTTTTGCGAAGTTGGAGTTAAGCGCTGATAACAGCACTAAAGTGTCCACTTTATAGTCCACTATCCTTTTAGGTCCAGTCAGTAGAACTGTGCATGAGGCCACCTTAGGAACTTCTGTGGCTCAGGAGGCCAGAGACACTCCGTAGGTATCAGGATTTAAGGACTCAGACACAACCATAATGACGACATTACTCCTGAAAGTATTATTGTTGGTCTTTATTTTTCTATATATAAACCTAGGCTTGATCAAAGCAGGTGAGTGGAAAATCCTCAAAAGTGCAAAGAGAATAAATGTTCATACTTGTGATATGTATTCTTCCAGAAACGTCTCTACAGAGATTTTTTTATAAAGGGGCGATCGTCAAAACATTGAACCCCTAGCACAGCTCAAGCATCAACCAATCAGAATAAATGCTGACTGATGGTGGAGAAGAATCGTGAACCCACTTTCTAAAGCCCCATTTCAGACTTCACCTTACAGTTAGGTAAAAAGGAGATCCAAGGTTACCAGATTTAAAGGAAGTGCTACTCACCACCTGACACAGAGGTCCGTCAATAGTTAACAACTGCTATGGCCATATGACCGTCTGTACCAATATGACTGATGGAGTGATTAGCCTGGGAGATAGCGTTATTCCTTACAGCTTAGTTTTCTTCACTTAGTAAAATCTTGTGAATTTTCCTATGGGAAATTATATTCCTACAACATGAGAACTTTCTAACCGGCCTTTGATGATGAGCTATAGACATGCCAAGATGTTGACCTCCTCACCTCTTACAGTAGCTAGGTGGGCATGTGCCACCATCATCCAGAACTAGTCATCTCAAGCCAACTTGACTATTTACCATAGTATGTGATAAAAATACTGTCATCTTCTTCATTTGTTATGATGTGAAAAGGACTGGGAGAACTACTTTACAAGATGGTTTCTAATGGGAACCATAAGAACCCATTTCTAACGGGCTTCTAATGGTCCCAGTTAAGGCTATAATATGGTTAATTAACTAGTCCCTCATTAGTGGTCTTTCATCTTGTTTCTCATCTTTTTTCAACATTTTATTGTATTTCTAGTAAACATACATATATCTCATTATTTTTTAAGACAAGTTTCAGAAAGAAGACTTGATATATCAGGTTCTATTTAACATTAAGGACACAGTTTCAAATTTCCTTACCTTTCTATAAGTATCTACGAATATAGGCTCTAAATCTAGACTACTGGTATGTGCATCTCATTAAACTTGACTATTTTCTATAGTAGTAGTAGTTTTCTGTTATTCTAAAGTTTGCCAATTTTTATCTCCCAGATATATATAAAATATTATTTTTCTATAGTCTCAAAGGTATTGGGAATTAAATTCTTTCTAATCATTCCTATAATATAATAGGTAGATACAGAGTTTCCTTTTAAAAAAAAACGTACTTCAATTACTTATGAGATTACATATCTTTGATAGACATTTATGTTTTGTTGTTGTTTCATTTATTTTCTATTAGTATGTTGTCTAATTCAGGGATATTTTTAAAAATGAAAATTGTCCTGTGAGTCCTGGGCAGCCTATTACATCTTTCTAGGTAAAATGAAAAGCTGAAGTAATCAGAATCTCGTGAATGTGTTGTAGCTAGGGAATTGTGGTTTCACAATGTTAGCTGTCCATTGTAATCAGCTGGGAAACTTTAAAAGCCTCTGATGACTGGACCACACCCCCCCAGAGATGGTAATTTAATCGGTCTGATTTAATTACCTGACATAGGGATTGTTGAAAGCTCCCCAGATGATTCTAATGTGCAGCCAGGAGTGGAAACTGCGGTGTAGGTAGGTACTGATTAATGTGGGGTCAATTGGGTGTGTCTTTGAGGCCAAGCACTGCAGAAAATGACTTTCATAATCATTTGACTCTGCAGGTCACTGAGTTAATTGCCACAGTGTAAATTGGCTACACAGCCTTCTGACCAAGACTGAAACGAAAACGTACAAGTCATTTACACTTTGCTATATCTCGAAATGTTTGCTCTGGACAGTTACTTTCACTTGCAAAAGAAATTGTTTTTTCCTTAAACGTGAACCCAAATGTTACACTTGCATCTTGGTCATAGAAAAGATCACAACACAGCAGAAATTTCATGTTCTTGATTTTGTTTCTTCTGTATGTTTTTGCTATTGAGGAAGCAAATAATCACAAAAGGATTAAACACATACAAAACAGATTGGATAGCAGGCAATCTGCATACAACAATTTTGATCTTTTGTTTACTTTCAATGTTTTCTGAGATTTTAAGGAAAAACTGCTTCGCTTGGACTCTAAAGATGGTAAACTAGAATTGTCCTTGAACTGGAAATATTCAACCACAATGTGTTCTCAAGGGAAAGATTTAAGAGCAGCTTCAAAGACGTCAGAAACTCAAGAGCAGGACAAGAAGATGCTGATGTGTTAGGAAAGTCTATTCTATTTGCTTTTGTGGTTTTGAAGATGTAAATAGAAACAGCTATGGCAAAGAAGTTCTATAATTAGCTTTCATCCTGATTCCAAAAGTTGCTTATGATGAAGTTTTTAATAGTATATATGAAAACCACTATTTAAAACTCTTGGTTTGAATTTTTCTGGCACTTGAATGAAAAAATTAGTATTTTCAAGTTTTGTGGTTTCTGTAAAGTCAAGTGCTAAACAAGAAGTTCTCTGCTCCCCAAAGCTTTTTAGAAATGGTAGATGCTCTAGTAATTTTCCTCTCCCCAGGCATGGTTTTCTCTAAGAGTCAGAGCATGAATTTAAATCAGAAATTCAATGAATTACCCATCTAAACTGTGGGTGTGGTTATGGACAGACACACTGGTATTCAGACCAAACAAATGTGTCTTTTAAACACAGTGACCTTACCCAGCTGTTCTTTAAAAACCACAACAGAGAACCAGCTTGCTTAGTTAACATACCTCCCTGAAGAAAGCACCACCTAGAAGGGTGTCTTTCAGAACACACCCTGCAGCACCATGGGGCAACCACACGCTACCCAGGAAAGTGAATCCTCATCGTTTCCCCTCGATCCAGACTGCCAGTCAGCACCAAGCCCCTCACCCAAGCTCACTACATATGTTGTTTCCTGACGTATTCCACTTTGGTGAATTCGTTGATACGTATAAATCCTATGGGTTAGGAATTGACTCTGGAGAAGTACGTGGAATAAGCCTCCAGCACCCCAACCAAATTTTATCAAGGTCAACGTAGACTAGACAAACTAAATTCTGCCTGTAGTTGAAAGAATAGAATAGGATTGATGAATAACAAAGAACATTCATGAACATTTTGAGTTCCCATTCAAGATCCTGCTTAGCCATTACAGAAATTTTTTTTTAAAGTTTATTGAGATGACATTGGTCAATAACTTTATGTAAGTTTAAAGAGTACAATTCTATATCACCTGTTCATTGCATGGTGTACTCAACAACCAAAGTCTAGTCTTTCTCTGTCACCCTAAACCTGACCCCCTTTACCTCTTCATCTTCCCCCCACTCTCCCTTCCCCCGGTAACCACCCTTGTATGGTCTGTGTCTGAATTTGTTTGCTTTGTTGTTTTCTGTTTTGTATCCCACATATGAGTAAAATCATATGGTTCTTACCCTTTTCTATGTTACTTTTTTCTCTTAGCATGACACCCTCAAGATCCGTTCGTATGATCACATAGGGTAGTAAGGGAAAAATTTTTAGTAGAATGATGACTGATAATATCAAACAAATGAATCAGGTCAAACTGCAATTATGTCACTCTTTACATTAGAGGGAAAAAGTCATTCTGGATTAGCCTCTTAGATATTAGATGGGAAAAATCTAGCCTGGTGCACCCCCTACTTTACAGAGATGGCATTGAGCTTTGGAGCATACCTTGTAGAAATTAGTCAAACGAGATTAGTTCTGGGCTTCTCAGAGAATTCAGAGTGCTGCTGTATGACTGTTGTGGGATTCCCCTGGACTAACTTCAATCTACCCAATAGGAGCAAAAAAATCTCCCATCAGTGGTTTTCAACTTTTATTACTTCTCAGAATTATCTGTTAAGAATTAAAGTTCCCCATTCCCAGGCCCTGTCCCAGAATGTCTGAATCGGAACCTCTGGTGGTGTATGTTTTGAAGAAATCTCCATAGTGTTTCTGATGCACAGCAAAGTTGAGCATCTCTGAATTTAGGGAAATAAAAGGAATCAGTTTTCCCACAAGAACTAGCTTTTCTGAGGGTTAAGGACATAGACATTTTTTCAGTTAGGTACAGATCATCTCCACAGTCTCTTCAGAGGAACTCAAATTATTCAAGATGTTTTAATGAACAAGATTGGTTACAGAGGGACATTCTATAATTGCAAGGAGTCTCTGAATATATAAAATCTCTGCACTTATTCCAACCATCATATTTCTTATTTCTTATTTCAAGAATTAAGCTTGGAGATAAATTTTATTTCTATTGCTTGCAAATTTTACCCCCCCCCCAAAAGTATGGTAACTCCTTTAATTAACTTAGGAAAACTTTTGTTTTCTATAAATATACCCTACATGTAAATATTTTTCTGTTTTTATACTTTTCCTATTAGAAATCATTTCCAACAATTTTCATTAGAAATTATTTGCCAAAACATGAGAACACTGTTCGTAACTAAATTTTATGTAATTTATAATGAAAAGTAACACATGTGGGAAGGGAAAGTTACATTGGACTAATATTTACTGAGTTCTTCATGTTCATCATTTTAATAATGGGTTGGATATCGTTCTTCTCATTTTGCTTTTGAAAAAAAAACAAAACAAAACAGAAGTTCAGATTAAGAGAAATCTCCAACACCATACAGTCAGTAAGTGATAGAGTCAGGATTTCAATTCAAGTCTGACTGACTCCATAGCTCTTATGAGTTAAATTGCATTATACTAAGCCAATCAGGAGACAAACAAATTTCTTCTTTTTACTCATTAAAAACATGTCATTCAATAATCTATATCCTAGAGGATTATTCTGTATTCATACCATGGCCATAAAAATTACACAATGGGATATCTAATAAGACATTTTCATCTCTCCTATTTTCTTATTTTTCATGAAGGAGCACATAGACATGTTAAGGAATTCTTAAGATAGTCTAATTTTTTAAAAACCAACTATCTTCTTAACTAAGAAATAAGAAAAAAAGAAATAAGACAAGGGAGTAAGGTATATGGGCGTCAGATTATTGCCTTTATTATGGACAAAGTTTAGGCTGAAGGATATGGCTTAAATTGGGAGGAAAGTGGACCTCTTAAAATTAAGTCCCAGTTTTAAATGCTTACCCATCCAGGCACTGGCAGTCCCCATAGCATGGAAGGAACAGAGATAAATGTATGCCTTCTGTATCCTAGGTTCCTTTTAAGAGAAAATGAAAAGCAAAAGTCTAGGTGTCTCCAAATCCACGATTCAGATAAGGTACTCCACCAGGAGTTGAGACAGTCTGGCATTGTTAAAGCTATGGAGTGGGAAAAAATAAAATCAGAAGTAAAGAAAGTGGTGCCAGGAAGTTTATCACATGCTTAATAAAAATGTGTAAGGAAACATCTGAAGTCAAACTTCACTCACTGAGTTTACAGAAGAAAGAAAAGGCTAGCAAAACAGCTACTGTAGTCATACATTTACAGGGCAGTTTACTAAAGAGGGAAAAGGAAAAGACTCAGGTACAAAATCATTAAATGCCAAGGTTATCAGTATATACTAAAAGCAAATATTAAACTGAGGGTTAGAAGTGGCATGAAACGCTATCATTCAGTGTCAGAGAAGTTAATTGGGACATTTCTGCTATACTTTTAAAAATCACATGCTTACTTTTTAATTCTCCATCTCTTGTTTTGTAAAATTTGTTTAAATTTTGTGGTATCTTTGAAGAAATATTTTTCACAGAAACCGAAGTACCTTTTCACCACAAATCCTCAGTTCTGTAGTAAGACCGAGATACTGCAGAAAGGACAGCAAAGTCCACTTGGTTTTAGATGTTCTTTTTATCTTCTTTAGTACTTTTGAGGAAGTAGTTATGCCATTTAATATTTGTAAATATGTGGAGTATTTGTTCAGCTGGTAGTCCACTTATACTAGTACATGAAGTTACTTCAAATATGAATTTAAATTTTGAAGTAACTTAGATCATTTACTAAATGATTTCATACTCCTCATGATTTTTTAGTTTGTACTTTTAAAATGATGTATATAACATTAAGGCAGAGTTCTAAATAATTTAAGCCAATCTTCCTATTCCATTTTCCTAAAAAGTTTTTATATTAGATTCCCTAAATTTGAGCCAATATTTGTTAGATTTAACATTTTAAAAATCAGAGAATCAGTTCTCGTTCCAACTAACTCTGGGTGGTGAGCACACAATGCAATATATAGATGATGCATTATAGAATTGTACACTTGAAATCTATATAATTTATATAATCTATATAATCTAACCAATGTCACCCCAATAAATTTAAGTTAAAAAAATCAGAGAAATACTAGAGCAGGAAGCCATTGCATCTAATGGCCTCATTTTGTAGATAAGAAAACTTCACTTAAAAAGATTAAATTACATTTCAGAGATCGCAAAATAACTCATTCAGTTGAGCTGGAACTGGATGGAGCTAAGTTCTTCTAACCTCTGAAAGGAGTTTTCAACACTTTGTTGCCTTATTTTTCAGTTTACTTTTAAACTGTGACTACTACTTTAAAAATTCTACCTCCTAAGATGATATTTCTCAATCCAAAATTGCTTTGTTTTGCAGCTAGATTCGATAGTATAGTTTCTTTTAAATATATGGCTACTTTTGTACAGCAAAGAAAAAAAACCACATGATATCAAAAATCTTACAAAACATTCACTTTAACCCATTCAGTTCTACTTTTGGTACCCAGTTCTAACTTCGTAAAGGGGATACATGGGCACTTCTTTCTAGTCACTGTTTCAGTGTCTGGGTGCATTTTCCCAGTCTTGCTATTGCATTCAGATTTGATTCTTGTGCCTGAGTTTTGCAGGGGTCCCATTGCCACTTTTAATGGGACTTGTCCAATTGGGAGAATCAGCTTAGGTTACAGAGTTGGGTACGGTTATGTTTATTTACTGTTCTTTGGTAAAAAGCTAAAATGTCCCTGCCTGTTTATTATATTAGATGACGTTTAAGTACATTTCTCACTAAGAAGCTCTTATTTTTAACTTGGCTTTGAGAAACTGCAGAATCTCTGGGGATAATCGTGGCTGTTCTTGGAAGTTCTCCTTGCCATTTGATTGTGTAAAACAAATCTGCTTCTTCTCCGGATGCACTCGGAAGTCTCTCCTCTCTCCTTTGTCCCCACTTAATTTGAAAACCTGCTCAACTGCTCTGGATTGGAAGGAAGCATTACTTTTCCTAGCCAAAGATTTTCCCATTTACTAAGGCTAATTAGATGGTCAGATTTCTTTCAAAATTGGGAATTGGGTTTTGTCCCTCTCAGCAATGATTTCCATCAATATGATGCAGCCATTATATTTTTCCAACAGATAAACATATGAATAAGGGCATAACTGTTTAGAAATATCTGAATGTAAAAAACAATGTGACATAGCATATGTCAAAGCAGTAGGAAACAACAGCTTCCAAGAGAAATGAGCCTAATTTTCTGCCCCACTGTTGTGAGAGTGGCTGAACTTGGATGAAGAACAGAGGAAGCCATCTGAGGATCTAGCATGCCAGGGGAAAGGGAAATTTTGATAATTCTGCCTTTCTCGGGAGCACATCCACTTCGATAGAGGATCTGCTGAGCCGAGAGGACAGAGGAACACTGCAAACAGACTGGCTTTCCTGTTTCCTCTCCTCTCGAGCTGCAGTGCCCCCAGGGCTCGGGCGGAGGCTGAATCAACCCCTTCCAAGCTCTCAGGACAGGGAAGTTGGAGTTACCATCTACGTGCCAGATCTACTCTGCCTGAATGAGTCACGTCATTGAGGCAGGATTCCATTTTCCACACTGATTTATGGATTCATGTCTCCTTTCCTTCTACATGGGTGGACCCAGCCCAGCAATTTGAATTGGCAATCTAAAATACACGTTTTAAATGCCTTCTGTCACCCCTCCCACCCCCCTCCCTTTTTTTTTTTTTTTTTTTTTTTTTGGTCTTTTCACAACCTTCAGCCAAAAACAAAAAAATTTCTCAGGCACGGGGAGGGAGCCAACAGTGTGGTGGATGCATTAAGTTTATGTTGATATAGGAGCTAAGGGAAACAAGAAGTCCAGGAACTGTTCAAAATCAGATCAAGTCTAAGAGGAAGCAGTCTTTGGCGTGGCGCCTTCATGACAGCAGGCGTGATGCAGTGAGGATTGTTAAGTCACTCATTCTCCAATTAGATCTCATTTTTCCTGACGGCACAATAAAACCATGTCTCTACACAGCAGTAAAATTCATATTTCACTGATTAGTCAGGTTCTTTACTACTGATTAGGTTTCCCGAATAAAGAAAGTTCAGTAGTAGCCCTAATGAAAAAGCTTCAAATATGATGGATAGAGAATTAGAGCCTTGTTTAATAGGACTATTTCAGTTTATATCTTCAAGACTTGCCAAATCGAACTTGAAATAGAGTTTCAGCATATCTAACCTGGCCATGTTCATGGCAGGCAAGCTATTGAACCCGAAGCTTCAACAACACACAGAGTCACGTGCAGAAGGCAAAGTGCAGTGTGACATAAGGAAAAGGTCAGCAGGTCTGGACTATGAATGTCCAGAACCATTCACTTCACTCCATGATGCAGAGGGTTGCCTTCTTTTTAAAATGCAAATTTGAACTAGAGATCTCCAAATGAAACAACTATGGTTCCAAGAACAGGACTAACCAAGTGCTCTGATCACATCGAATCTGGCTTCCCACGTGAGGACACTTCAGACGAAACAGTCACCACGAAAGGGTGCATGAGAAATCAGTGCTTTGAGAGCCACTGCTCATCAGGCAGCCCTCTCCTCCCACTGCTAACAGGTCCCTAGGGTTTGGTATTCCCATAGCCACAATGTCACAGAGGCCGTGTGAGAGGGAAAGACACGTGGATGGAGACGAACAGCAGGGACCTTGTGCTTAGATCCATGATAGCACACTCTTGAAAACAAGGGATGGACTCAAGTGTTTCTTAGGCTAGCAAAGGAAAATGGCTTCAAGGATTTCAGGTCAGGTGTCTGCCATGCATTTCTGCTTATTTTCACAGAAAACAAAGCTATGTTTCTGCGTAGAAGTAACATTATTTGCAGTTAAAATCCCAAAGCTTCAGATATTTGTTTATAGTTTGTTTATCAGGGAAAAAGAATCAAGTAACCTCGTTCATCCCGACCAATGCGCCTGGTGACAGAGGGGACTCTCAACAGTCCGGCTAGTAAACTGTAAGAAAGCAGAGATTCTTGTCAGTTTTTAAAAACTGACTTAGACTTGAATTCCTAGAAGACGGTCCAACTGTTAAACACTACCCACGTACAAAGACTATTGGGCCCAGAACTCATCAGGAAACTTTTAGTAAATTACCCGTTATGTTTTACAATTCTAAACTACAGAGTGGATGTGTGCTTTCTACACTTTCTTCGTAGGAGAATGGAAATCCTTATTGTCTTATGTGAACTTGGGGTAGAGATTGGACACGGGAGATGTGTACTCTGGAGGAAAGGCATGAAGGACACTGTGCAAGGAAGCCCACCTCGGACAGTCGGACATTGTTTCTCTTTCTCTCCAGGAATGAGTGTTGGTGTAAACCTATCCTCTCTGTCCTTCCTTATTCCTCCCTTCTCCCTCTTCCTTCCTCTACTGGGACAGGCAAATGCTGACTGAAGGGAAGAGTGTGGACAGCAGGGCCCTGAACCGGTTTGCAGCCAGGATGTGGTTGAAAGAGAGCAGCCCCCGCCCCCCGCCCCCATGACGCTGTTGCCGTCAGGGGCTGGCTGGCGTGCAGAGCGGGGAGCCATGGGCAGGGACCCACAGGCATGAGGGGTGCCGGTCACCACCCGAGCCCCAGACAAATGCAGAGTAGGCAGAGCTCTCTACTGGCCCTGCCCAGCTTCCCCTAAGACATCTCCACCCTCTCACTCAGCACAAAACCCCCAGAGGTGCCAGTTCCAAGAAAATCTGCTTTCCCCATCTCCAGCACCTCCAGACTCCCAATGACCTTCTCCTTTTCCATTATAAAAATTCCATTCAGAGATCTTATGTCAGTGACATGTTGGTGTTCTGACAATAATTTGCCTGTGAGATTATGAAAACTAATCTTTAACTCTCTGGCCAACGGATGTTTGTATCCTGAAAGACATCTGGTGTTTAGCTCAAGAGAAATTCTCATTTGTAATATGTGTGTGTGCGGGGGGCAACAGGGGTCCTTCTGAGCAGTGGATCTTATAGCACAAGTCTCCCATTTAGACAAACTCTTATAGGAAGTGAAACCTAATGAAATAAACCGACTTCATTTATCTTGTTTTATCTTCACAAAATCATTAGGTAGCTTTATTATATCTGGTTGGTTTTTTTTTAAATAATGAACTGAAACTCAAAATGCCTAAATGACGTGTCCAGAGATCAGTAACTCCGTGGCCCAAATACTGTGTTTTTAATGTTTTGTCACATCAGAATTTTTAATGCAAATCTTCAGAAGCTGTAATTTTGAAAGCATGTGAGAAGTTCTTTTTTTTCTATGTACCATGTTAGAACTTAGGACTATCATGCTTAAAGTGGCAGGCAGGTGCTTGTAGGCTACAAAGACCTGACTTTGGATCCCAGCTAACTCATTCTGAGACTGAGGGAAGGGACTTGAAGTGCTCTAAGAGTCATTCTTGCCTGTCCCACGAAGGGTAATGGAGGTTTAAATAAATTGATTTGTTTAAAAACTTCATACCGGTGGATGTAATCTTTGTTTAATGTTTTATACTTTTAAGAAGTGAAAACATGTCCTCTTTTTGGAAAATTATACTTAGATATCTAAAAATTGGAATCTGGGTCTGCCCTGATGAGCTATGTGACTTTACACAAGTTACTTAACCTCTTTATACTGCAGATTCTATATCCGTACAATGAAAAAAAGAGTAAGGCCTATTTCCTATGGTTGTTATGAGGATTAACTAAAATGATCTAGCTGAACTGCTTTAAATAATGCCTGCACCATTGTAAGCACACCATTACTATCTTCCATGATCATTGTTACATGAGTGGATAAATCAGAACAGAGAGAAAGCTACAGCTCAGAAAATGCTGGAGAAAGCTGAAGTGTAGAAAGGAACTGTTTTCACAAGAGAGCCCTCAAAGGTGAGTGGGGACATAGAACTGAAATGTGGACAGAGAATAAGTTGAAGAAAAATATGCAGAATAGCTCAGTGCTTGTTTAGACAAAGCAACGTATTTGCTGCCCCGATTCCATTCACGTGGTAGCAATTTTGTCTGCCACCTAAACCAAGCTTTTTGTCTGGGAGCCTGGCACTTCCAGAAGGGGAATCAGCACACTGGAGTGAGGCCATACTCCTTATACTGAGAGGTATAGCCTATCTGCATCATTCAGGGAAACTTGGCAGATCACAGGCCCAGTAAGCGTGCACAGATGCATTGGCCAGCCCTCTCATTCAGGAAAAAGACAATCAAAGTAGAGAAAAACAATCTGTCTTAATATGGACACCCATCCATTTAAACATCTATTACTTCTCACTGGACAGATGAGAGTGTCTCAGAATATTTGAAGGCCTTGAACTTGGACTTCTAGATTTGAAGGGACAACCAAAAGTCAGCAGATATGTAGAAGATAGCAGTAACAGAAAGAAAAAGAACCAAGAGAGGTGGATAGAACAATTCACAATGCAGGAAATAAAGCTAACTGAGGGGGGGAAAGAGAAAATTAATGTAATTGGTAACCTCAAAGAGATTCAAGAAGTAAAAGAGGAGATAGATTTTGGCCAAGAGATAAGAAGATTATAACAGGCTTCTGTGAAAAATGAGCAAATAAATAAAAAAGGGTTTATGAAAATTAAAACTATGATTAACTAAAGTTTAAAAAGCAATGTCATAAAGGTCCATAAAATCAAAGTAAAGGAAATGCTCCAGAAAAAAAAGAAAAAAACATGAGCAAAATTTAGAGTTTAGAATATCAGTCCAAAACTCATCTAATAGTAATTACAAAGAAAGCAAAAGTAGAAGAAAAAATAATCAAGGTAATAATTGAAAAAGATATACATCTTCAGATGAAATGAGCTCATCAACCCCTAAGATAGAAATTAATTCAACCTAGAGATAAAGAATGTGAGATTAATTTCACAGAACAGAGTGTAAATGTCATTAATCTTCAAAATGTTAAAGTAATAAGAGCAGAAGCTAGACTATAAACAGAAGATGAATTGGAGGGAAACAGGAGCACATGTCCTTTTTACAGAGTAAGATGACAAGACACATTCCTAAACTTCATAGATAAAAAAAAAAAAGGGTTAAATATGTACTATATGATGCTATAAATACCACTAATAATTATGCTTAAAATGTCAAATATTCTGTAAGAGATTATAAGAAGTAAAAAAGAGGAGATATCTTAAATGAGTTAAATTCCCCATCTTTACAGCATACAGTTGGTGATCAACCAGGAAACAGATGAAAGCATAATTTTGCATTAGGGCCATAACCACCAAAACAAATAATTAGAAAAAAATAAGAACATAGTTAAAATGATTACATCTGGAAAGAAGGACTTGAGGATGGAAATGGAAAGGCAATTTAACATTTCAGTTTATACCTTTCTCCACTATTGAATTACTGATACTCTTTGGGGTGGGGGGGGCTAGATTTAAAATAACTAGCAAGCATGTATAAACAAATACCTGCAAAATGAATCGAAAAGGGTGGGCATCCCAAATTGTAGCACCATTGCCATGCTCTAATATGGGCCAGCAACTTTTTCTGCAAAGGAATATTTACTAAATATTGTAGGTTCTTCAGGTGGCACTGCCTCTGTCACAGCCACACAGTTCTATCCTTGTAGCACAAAAGCAGCCACAGAGAACACGTAATAGATGAACCCGTTCATTTTGCAATAAAATCTTACTTATGAAGACTGAAATTGAAACTATGTAATTTTCTCGTGTCAAGCAATATTATTCTTTTGATTGCCCCCAACTATTTAAATGGGTAAATCCCCACTTTAGCTCATGGGACACACAAAAGTTGACGGTGGGCTGGATGGACTTGTATAGCAGGGTTCGTGCTGCCGACCACCACCTACGCAGTTACAAACATAGCCTAATAACTTGGCTAGGTCATGACACCCAGTTTTCAGCCAAACACCAATCTAGATGTTGCTATGAAGGTATTTTTAAGATGTGATTCACAATGGACTCACTGGACTTTAAGTAGATTACCCTCCACAGTGTGGGTGGGCCTCACCCAATCAGTTGAAGGCCTTAAAGTAAAGGGACTGACAGCCTCCCAGGAAGCAGGAATTCTGCCTCCACACCACCTCCAGACTCACACTACAACATTAACTTCTCCCTGGGTTTCCAGCCTGCTGGCCTGCCCTGTAGAGTTCTCAGAGTATCCATCTATCATCTATCTATCACCTATCACCTATCTATCTATCTCCTATTGGTTCTTTTCCTCAGAGTCAAGAATGAAGTGGGGAAAGCATGTTTTTCCTTCAGTTTTACTGAGGTATAATTGACAAATAAAATTGTAAGGTATTTAAAATGTGCATTGTGATGATTTGCTATACATATACATTGTGAAAAGATCTCCCATGGCATTAATTAACACATCCATCACTTCACATATTCACTTCATTGTGTGTGTGTTTGTGTGTGTGTGTGTGTGTGTGTATTTAAGTTCTACTTTAGTAGCAAATTTTAATCATCCAATGAAGTGTTAGAACTATAGTCATCATGTCATACATCAGATCCTAAGACTGCAAGTTTGTGCCCTTTTAACAGCATCTCCCTATTTCCCCCACCACCCACCCCTGGAAACCACTGTTCTACTATCTGTTTCTATGTGTTTGACTTTGTTTAGATTCCACATACGAGTGATGCGTAATTCAGTATCTGTCTTTCTGTGTCTGACTCCTTTCACTTAGCGTAATGCCCTCAAGGTTTATCCATGTTGTTGCAGATGGCAGTATTTCCTTTCTTCTCATGGCTGAGTAATATTCCATTGTGTATATACCACATTCTCCTTATCCTCTCATCTATTGATAGACACTTAGGTTATTTCCATGTCCTTCCTGGCTATTGTGAATAATGCTGCAGTGAACTTGGGTGTGTAGAGATCTCTTCATGATTCCGTTTTATTTCCTTTAGCTATATACCAGAAGGGGGATTGTTAGGCCATATGGTAGTTCTATTTTTTATTTTTTGAGGAACTTTCATACTTTCTCCCATAGTGGCTGCACCAATTTATATTCCCACCAACAGTGCACAAGGGTTCCCTAGAGAAAAGGCATTCTTGATGATAATTTTGAATCAGATCATACCATGTCTGAGCTTAAATATCCCTTGAATGTCCCAGTTAGGAAACCTATAAATTTTCTTTCTAAGAAAAATAACATTAGTTTCATTTCTGTTACTTACAGCTGAGGATTCTTGATTAATATATACATAACCCAAGCCAAAGAAATATCACTAATGGCATTTTGTTCTTTCATAAATATTCTATTTTTTTCCATAAATATTCTTAAAAGCACTGAAGGTGTATAAATCAGAAAAGCATTCATAAGGACAAAAATAACATTCATATATATATATGAATAATATTCATATATATGTGTGTGTGACACACACACACACACACACACATCTACACCTATATAAACACTACATTTATATTTGAAGCTGCCAAAAATTCCAACCAAATATAACAGGTACACCTAGACTTTAATGCATGAGAATTGTTTCAATTTTTGCTTTTCATAAGAAAGATTTTATTTCTTCAGTTGATCAGAGAACAAACTTGGAGAAAAATCTGTTGATATTCCACTTGCTAAGATTTAAATAGCCCGAGTATGTGTGATATATCTTTTGTAGTAAGTAGTTTAGAGAAAAAGCATCGGTTTTAAATCTCGTGCATGCCCCAATTGTAATATGAAATAAATTCCACCATGAATGAGCTCCTGCCATGTCTAAAAACAGAATTGTAATATGCAAGGTTTCCCCAACACAGGCTATTTTTTTTGTGCTCTTAAAAGCAACAAAGCTAAGAGGGTTGATAAAATTTAAATCTCTCTAGCAGATTTCATGTAAAGCAGTAAGTTTATATCTCCATGCAGTTCTAGTAGCAAAAACATGAGTAATTTTTGTGTTTCCCAGAACTCAAATCCACTCAATTAACAGGGTACATTTGACTAAGCATAGGAAAGTTGTAGAGAAGAATAAATGATACCAACAACCTTGGGTCTACTCTCCAAGAATTTGTATTTAATTCCTGAGATGAACTCATTTTTAGAGAGTGGTCTCTGAAATTTTCCATCTTGTTCTCAGCATACTTTGAAATAATCATATTCCAATTAAAAGTTCCAAATCAATCAAATCACTATTCAGCTGCTCACTGCTACAGAAAGTAAAGATTCATCCCTCAAGGTTGAGGGGTCTTTTTTGAACTCTAAAAGAACATCTTGCCTTTCCTAAAGATCTTTATCAAACTCAATAAGAAATAAAATTAAAAGAGCAACATCAACTATCATTTGTTGAGCACATACTACATGTCAAGCACTTCACCAGCTTCTCATGCATCACTTCCTTTGATTCACACCATAATATCATAAATAGAGGTCTTGTTATTTCCTACTTAAAGATAAAAAGCCTGAAGATGAGTAAGGTTAATTCACTAAACTAAGGTCACAAAATTCTTAAATACAGGAGCCAAATTCAAACCCTTAGCTGTCTGTCACCAAAGTCCCTGTTCTTTCCACTGTGCTCCCTACACTTTCCTGAAAAAGCACCTCTGCAGCCCCACATTGAAGCTGTGCAGTAGTACATTAGAATAAATACAGTCATAGAGGCTCGGGTTTGCTTGCTTCTTCCATGCCTCAGATCATTCCCCACGTACCTAAGCTTACTGCATAACCTAAGGAAAGTTTTCCCAGAGGCACTTCACCTGTAATCAGCTGAAGACACAAAAGCATTCCCTATACCATGTCACTCATAACTAAGCCCTCAGAGGCCACCCTTTCACCATCACCAGGGTCTCATGGCTGAGCAGAATGGAAACCAGTAGACCAAAGGGAGAGTTACATTAACAGATAAGACTTGCAAACACCAGCCCCTGAATAACAGGTCACGTACCAGAACAACCTGCTATGCGTGCCCAATGTGAATTGAAATATGCAAAATGAAGAACTAAACATACAAACTGTTTTGTTAACTTATTTGCAAATGCAAATACAAATTGAGGCCATATGGGCATGAACTGTGCAAATAAAGTGTTAGAACATTCATATTTCATCTCTTCAGTTCAAAGAATTTTACAGCTGCTTATAATGTGCACACAAGTATTTTATGTGTGTGTTTTCAAGGAGGTCATGTATTACCTTCCTTAAAATTCCCTATGAATGGCAGATTACAGCAGGAATTATTTTTTCTCAAACATATAAACTTTCCTGAAACATTAAACTCTATTCTCAGAATGAGTGTGTTAGACATGATATGACCCAGTGTCATTTCTTTACATTTTATTTCTTTAAAACTGTATTGGGTTCAGAAAACATTTATAAAAAACATTAGATTTTTAAATTTTTGTCTGTTCTTATTTTTTGCTCTTATCAGTTATGTGCCATTGAAACTGGGTGGTTTTATTGATTAAAATGACAGGAAAAATGTATTATAATATTAAATTCCATTATATGAAGCCATGTATTTTTTAATTGTGGCAAAATACACATGACATAAAATTTTCCATCAACCATTTTTGAGGGTACAGTTAAATAGTATTAAGTATAATCACATTATACTTAATCACCACCATTTATCTCCCCAATTTTTTCTATCTTGCAAAAGTGAAACTCTATACCTGAAATAGGCTGAACATATGTACCGTTTTAAACAGGACAGTACCATTTCCTTTTGTTTTTCATATTTCCTTACCATCCCAGTACTCTTTTGTATTCTTTTCACATTTCCTGAGCATGCCATCTTGTTTTTAATCTTTTGTAAAAAACTGAACGCAGGTTATTTATTTATCATAAGGTTCTATGCTAATCAATGTGTGCAGTAAAACTACTAGTGTGACGAAAGAGGAAGTTTCATTTACTTGGTCCAGTCAGGGCCGGTCTTCTTGAGCTAGCAAGGACCAGAGCTGCTGCTCCTTGCTTGTCTCAAGTGGCAGGGAATTCAAGAGGTGGCCGTTAAGCCCCGTTCAGCATGTGAGGAGGCCAATTATTGTCATTGGTGGGGGGACACACATGACATTATACACAGTTGTCTCTAGTGTGCTGTCGACTGTTTACCAATTGATATTGAATGTTCTGCAGTGAAAGTATACACCTATTTCCATACACACACAGCGTTGAAGAATTGAAAAACTTTTGTAACTTTGCAGGAAACAATTACACTACATTGTTAGAGTACAAAAATACAAGATTTTTGTCCTTGGGTTCATCAATTGATAGAATTTTAAGCATATTTGATGGACTTAGTTCTTATTTTACTTCTCAAGAAAAATGTTCTGTTATGTTGAGAAATTTATTTGAAAATCCCTGTTTGAAATTGTGGTTGTCATCTGCAAGAGATCAAGTGTCTACATTCCAAACTTACATTAGTTTAATTGAAAAAGATAATACTTCAGCTACAGAAGTGACCATAAACATTGAAAATCTTGTAAACAATCTAGTCCAAAAAAAGTGAAGTGTTTGTAACTACTGATGTCAAAAAACAACTGAAAATGTTAGTAGATTCAGGAGAAATTAATGAGGCTAACTTTTTTGAAGTAGTTGAGAATTTCCATGAAACTAGTATAGAATATATGAACAAGTAGAAGTGCAGTGTAGGAAACACTGAGAAGTTCAATCGGGTGCTACTAAGGAGGACACCTGAATGGAAAGAAATACAGAACAGCCTGAATGAGGAACTCATCCCACTCATAGAAACAGAAGAAGCTCATGTATTGGATCAGTGGATCCTCATAAAATCTACACTTGTGAAGTAGTTGGATACATGGAATAGAGAAAACATTTCCGTGTCTGATAAATGGGTAAAGATCTCTTCTGAAATAAGTGAAAAACACCTAGACTTTCATGACTTTTGTAATATTGTAGGGTTTATTCTTTGTTTTATGGGAAGTACAGCACCTGTCAAAAGAATATTTTCTGTTATGAACAGTATGTGATTAAAGGAGAAACCTAGATTGTATTGAGACAATGAGGGCTATGTTAGTTGTAAAACAAAATTTTGTCATGAAGTGTAAGAGGTTTGATGACAAGAGGTTGAAAGATAAAAGTTTGCTGTGTAAGATTACTTCATTGGAGAAATACTCATAGTAAAATCATGGTGAAATACAGTCCTCCCCTACATCTATCTAAATTTTTGTATGAGTTCTGCAACTGAATAATAATTGTTAGCTCAATATGGTCATGTAATAACAATTTTGTTATCTTCTTACTTTTTCATGAATATGGAATATGACATAGCCCCGTCCCATTTTTGTCATCCGAATGTCCCATTTTTGTCTCAAGGAAATATGGTCAGCCTACTATGAAACAATAACTTCCCACATCTCTGTCCCCAGTCCCTGGAAACAACCATTCTACTTTCTCTCTCTGAATTTCACTACTCTATGCAAGGATCTCTTCAAAATCCTGCTTTCAGTTTTGGGGGCCTATAGCCAAAAGGACAGGTGTGGAAGTGCCAGGTCGTACGATGGTTATTCTATGTTTACCTTTTTTGAGGAATTGCCGTGTGTTTTCTACAGCTGCTGAACCATTGTTCCTTCTCATCAACGGTGCACAAGTGTTCAAATTTCTCTGTAGCCTCACCCACACTTGTTATTTGTTTGTTTGTTTGTTTTTTCTTATTTGTTGTTTTTGTTTTTGTGTTTAGCCATCCTAATGAGCATGAGGTGTTACCTCATTGTGGTTTTAATTTTTATTTCTCTTAAATGTTAGTGATGCAGAGCATCTTTTCATGTGTTTATTGGCCATTTGTATATCCTCTTTGAAAATATATCTATTCATGTCCTTTGCCCATTTTTAAATAAGGTTGTTTGTTTTTAGTTGTTGAGTTTTAGGGTTTTTTAAAATATATATTCTGTATATTAACCCTTTAATAAATATATGACTTGCAAATATATTCCTCCCTTCATTGGGTTGTCTTTACACTCTGTTGATTGTGTCCATTGATGCACAGAAGTTTTTCATTTTTGATATAATGCAATTATCTATTTTTTTCATTGTATATGCTTTTAGTATATCAAAGTAAGTTTTATTTCAAGTGTATTACTATCAATATACTTGGAAGAAAGATCTTATATTTAGGTTTCTTTATCTATTTTGATTAATTTTTGTATATAGTATGAGGAGAGTCAATCTTCACTCTTTTGTATGTGGATATATATCCCATTAATCTTCATTATTCATGGTAGTTATGCCTTCTATACAATTACTGTGAACACTGAAGTAGTGTGTACTGTACCATTGCTCTAGGGGAAATACAACATTAATCTTCTGTAAGCCTCTGGTCATTTTTATCAACTAATCAATACATAACCTTGTTTTATGTGTGTTTCCATTTAAAGATTTCTTATTAATGTATATTTTTGGTTTATTACCATTAAGTCATACTCAAGAAACAGCACTAAAACTCATGCCTAAAGGAAGCTGATCTAAAACAAGGATTTTTCTCTGTAAGATAACATAAACTTGAACTTGAGAATACTAGACAGTACATCAGAAATATGCTTGGAGCAATTTTAAATTGCAAAATCCCTAACAAAAAGCATAAAAATGTAAAAAAATGGCACTATCAATACATGAGATCGGGCATGTTTGGGGTGGTATGGCCATTGAAGGTCACATGCAAAAGAATCAAACTAGACTGCTCTCTGTCACCAGACTCGAAAATTAACTCAAAATAAAGCAAAGGCCTGAAACAATAAATGTTATAATATATATATATATATATATATATATATATATATATATATATATATTAAGCTTATGAACCTTGGTGTTAGAGAAGATTTTATTAATTAGACCTTAAAGGCAAGGGAAGGAAAAGCAAAAGGAAATGAATGGGACTAAAAAGCTTCTGCACAACAAAGCCATCAGCAAAACACAGAGACAACCAACCAAATGGAAGAAGATATTTGCAAACAATACCTCCAATAAGGGGCTAATATCCAAAATATATGAAGAACACATGAAACTCAAAAAAAAATCCAATTAAAGAAAATGGGCAAAGAACCTGAACAGACACTTCTCCCAAGACGATATATGAAAATATGCTCCACTTCACTGGCTATTAGAAGAATGCAAATGAAAACCACAATGAGATACCACCCCACACCTGTTAGAATGGCTTATTATAATAAAAAAGACAAGGAATAACAAGTGCTGGAGATGGTGTGGAAAAAAAGGACCCTCAGACACTGCTGGTGGGAATGTAAATTGGTATAGCCACTGTGGAAAATAGTGTGGAGTTTCCTCAAAAAGTTAAGAATAGATTTTGCATACAACCCAGAAATCTCTATTCTGGGTAACTACCCAAAATATATGAAAACATTTATTTGTAAAGACATATAATATGTACTCTTGTGCTTATTACAGCATTGTTTATGGTAGCCCAGACATGGAAACAACCAGTGTCCTTGGATAGATGATTGGATAATGAAGAGGGGTACATACATAAATGGAATGAATATTACACAACCATAAGAAAAGATGAAATACTGCCGTTTGCGAAAACGTGGATGGATCTTGAGACTACCATGCTGAGCGAAATAAGTCAGGCGGGAAAAATAAAAAACCATATGATTTCATTCATATGTGAGATATAAATTAAAAATAGCAAACAACGGAGACAAACAAACAAATAAAAGCTCATAGACATAGACAACAGTTTAATGGTTGCCAAGGGTTAGGTGGAGGAGAGGAAGAAGAGGGTAAAAGGCATCAAATACACGGCGATGGGAAGAGATTTGACTGGTGGTGAACACACAATGCAACAAATAGAGGCTGTATTATAGAATTGCACACTTAAAACTTATGTGATTTTAATAGCCAATGTCACCCCAATACATTTAATTTGAATTATTTTTAAATAAAAAATAAAAAAGATTATAGGTTGTTTAAAATGGCACTGAGTAGACCACAAAAACGACATTCATTTATAGTATAAAAGTGGAAAGAAGGCAGAGCGTGTCTTGCACCACTTAATTTGGAAACGTGTGTACAGATTGACTCAAATATTGTGCTGGTCTGCCCATGCTAGGCCGACCAGATGTATCGTTTTAAACAGGAAAGAAAGCAATGGTGCTGACCCATTTCAAACAATATGTATGGTCAGCCTAGTCTCGCTGGGCTAAAGTCAAGGTGTCAGCAGGCCGATCCTATGTACCATTCGAAATGGGATGGTACCACTGTTTTCTGTCCTGTTTAAAACAGTACATCTAGTCAGCCTAGCCTGTGTTCTCGGTGACCATGAAAGTACCACAAGTATTGATTTGGGGATTACAAACACGCTTTAGCAAATCGATTAGTTCACAAAAAATAAATCCAATAACAATGAGAATTGTGTGTGTGTGTGTGAGTGCATGTGTGTGCTCATGTATGTGTGTGTGAGAGTGCACACGCGCTCGTGTGTGTGTGTGAGTGCATGCATGCGCTCGTGTGTGTGCACGCTCACATGCATGTGTGTGTGAGTGCACGCATGCACTCGTGTATGTGTGTGTGCGCACGTGTGCGCATGCGCTCGTGTATTTGTGTGTGTGAGTGCACGCGTGCTTGTGTGTGTGTGTGAGTGCATGCATGCGCTCGTGTGTGTGTGTGTTTGTGTGTATGAGTGCATGCACGCTCGTGTGTGTGTGTGTGTGAGTGCATGCATGCGCTCGTGTGTGTGTGTGTGTGTGTGTGTGTGTGTATGAGTGCATGCACGCTCGTGTGTGTGTGTGTGTGTGAGTGCACGCATGTGCTCGTGTGTGTGTGTGTGTGCGCACGTGTGCGTGTGTGTATTTTACTTTGCTTCAGGGATCTTTGTCTCTCTAGCATCACTGAGGAAAAATTGTACTTGTATGTGCATAAACTATGGAAAATAAAGTTGGATATGCTTAGTCCTTGGTCCTCCTGTCAGGGTCTTTGATATTCATTTGGCCCAGCCCTCAAAACTAACTGACTCTTGATCATAGACATAATTTCAGAAAATATTGAGAACATATGTGGTTATTTGATTCAAATCACTGAATATTCTAAAAATAGGCCAGACTGACTCAAGTATCTAGTCCACTTAACAAATACTTACGTCTTGTGAAGATAGATGCACCTGACTAGCAAAACCCTATGTCCTTAAATATTTGTGACATATGGCTCACACTTTGGCGGGCTGCCACGTAGCTTACTGTAGCATGAAACTATGAACAACTACTATGAACAAGTTCTGGTCCGCTTGGCTGTGAGGTGTGTCATGGAAATTCACAGGCGTACTTTATTGCTATATTAACTTCTTTGGAATTATGCTAAACTGAGAATGCATACCCATGGCCCATCGATTCTGAAACACTAAAATCCAAATCTCTGAGAATTCAAGGCTTAAAGTAGACACAGGTTTGTGGTGAATCCAAGATAGATGTAACCTTGTGGAGGCTCTCAGGCTGTTCGAGCTGATCTCCCCTGTTGAGACCACCTCCGAGCTTTTCCAAGCAAATGAATTGATTTTATTTAAAACTAAAATAGAGTTTTCTTTTTGTTTTACTTTCTATTTCCAGATCTACAATAAATGTTAACAAATGTATCAAAAGGACACAAAATATATTCATACGGTGTTTCCATTTTTCTTCCATATAGATATCAGGACTATATCGTTACTTTCTTTGAGATTTCTGACTCCTTCAAAAGAAGTAGACTGTTCCTTTAGGTGTTGTTGTGGGTTGACTTGTGTCTCTCCAAAAAGATATGTTCAAGTATTAACCCCCAAAACCTGTGAATGCAACCTTATTTGCAAATCAGGTCTTTGCAGATGTAACCGAGTTAAGCTGAGGTCGTACTGGATTAGAGTGATGTCCTTATAAGAAAAAAGAAATTTGGTATGACTGGTATTCTTATAAAAAGAGAGAAATTTGGACACAGAGACACTAACACACAGGGCTGAGGATCACATACAGACAGAGACAGAGTTTGGAGTGATGCATCCACAGGCCAAAGAACACGAAAGATTGTTGCCAACCCTTAGAAGTTAGGGAGAAGCAAGGAGGTTTCTCCCCTAGATCTGTCAGAGAGAGCGAGGCCTTGACTAGACCTTTATTTCTGATTTCCAGCCTTCAGAACTATATGCAGAATAAATTTTTATTGTTTTAACCACCCAGTGTGTGATCATTTGTTATAGTAGACCTAGCAAACTAATAGTAATACAATGCTTTTTCTGGAAACATTTGTGTTTACATAATGCTGTGTCTCTTCCATTTCGGAGATTGATACTTTAATCAAATGTATCATAGAAAACATTCATATAATCTTCTCATATTATGGAAACTGAGATCCAATGATATTATCAATTAAAGATCACAGAAAAAGGGTCCTGAAGAGTAAAAAAATAACACAGTCTTCCAACTACTTGCTTTGTGCTTTTTGCGAATGCACACTCTTGTGGTTGAGAGAACAAGCAAATATGTAATTCTTTATCATCCTTTCAAACTGTAGTTACAGATTTAGTTGCAATCAAGAAATACATTTTGAGCTACAGGAACAAGCACCTCACTGCTCCAAATGTAGGCTGTTTTTGTTTGTTTCCATAAATATTTTTTAAGTACCACCTATCACAATATCTTGGATTTTGCTTATTATTATAATATCTGCAACTCAATTCAGACCTGCATCATTTAACTCATGACTCTAGCGAATGAAATGTTTTCAATCTTACTTTTCCCAAATGTACCCCTCACACACATGCATAATCAGACACATAGAAACCTACAGCAATGTTTAGACATTGATTGGAGTATTAGATGTGTGTGAAAAAATCCATACACTGATATATTTGCAAGTAAATAAGATCTTTTTTTCCCAAGATTAATATGTGTTTGAGGTAAAGTCTTAATAAAGGAGGGGTTAACATCAAAGATGAAATCTGAGGAAGATAGGTACCCCTACTGACAGAGAGAAGCACCATCACAGCGAAGATAGGAATTCAAGAGCTTATTGATCATTTTCTTCCCTTAAAACTCAAGAATGAATCTTATTTCACAAAGCTGGTCAGAGAAAACATGTGTGGTATTTGATTAACATTTTATATTAAAATATATAACTGCCATAATTAAAAGTCATAGTAGTTCTATAGTAATGAATGATGTATTTACTTTCTGAATGCCAGAGCACGACATTGAATTTTCTTCAAAATTACTATGTTATGTATACTTGTTGCTGATTTTCGGTGGATTGTCTTCATGAATTATGCTTAGCTTAAGAAGAATTCAATCAAATTTATTTTACATTGCCTTATTTTTTAGTTATCAAGATTCATTGAAATGCCATACCACCTATGCTATTTGGAATTGCAAGTATGGTTGTACTCATTTTAAATGAAGTTTATTGTGTTTTATTGTGCGATATGCAGCAGTATTCACTGACAACATGTTTTTGCGCCATGTAACTTTATAACAACTTTTTCAGTTTTTGTATAATAATATTGTATAACCAAGCCTCGTGAACTCTTTCAGCTATATATAAAACTAGAAATGTATATGTATATTCAATATATATATTTATATGTGCTTCCCTACTTCAAAGCTACTTTAAAATTAATTCAATGCATCTATGATAAAAACTACAAAGCATTTTTTCAAAATATTATCCTTGTATAATTAAGAAACATCTTACACTTCAGCTAGTCTTAAAATTGTCAAATTGATACACTGAATAGTCTAAAGCACCACTAATATGGTAGCCATTAACCACATGTGGCTATTAAACTTAAGTGAATTAAAACTAAATAAAAAGGAAAATTAGTTCCTCAGTCACACCAGCCATATTTCTGGTGTTCAATAACCCCATGGGGCTAGTAGTTACCGTATTAGGCAGTGCAGACACAGGGGATGGCTATCATGCAGGAAGTTCTATTGGACAGTGCTGGTCTATAGCACTTAAGGTTAGAATTTAAAGTTAAACATAGATTATTTAAGAAGACTATGAATGTGTCCCACTTATGTAGTCGAAAGAATAAATTTTAGGATTTGCTATAACAAAGGCCAAAGGGAAAACAGAAATAAAAGATCGAAATGCTTTCATAGGAAATACTAAATATCCAAATGTCTTACACTAAATTCATTTTATTTCTCTAGTTCTAGCTTACTAAATTCTCATTCAAGTTCATGTATACCTAGTAGCTATGCTTTCTATCAGTTTTCCACCTATTTCAATAATGTACATGTTTTCCATTACATACCCAGCCTGTGTGCCATGTGTGATAATGCTTGGTTGCAAGGATGAGTGTGTTCATTTCAATTAGGGAGGTAGCTAGCCTTCTACAAGCATCTAGACATAATTCAAAATTGCATAATACATAAAATAGTAACATGTGAACATTACCTATACTCCATTTTTATGTAATAAGTAAGTGCTAGGTAGATAGAAAGATAAAATACACACAACTTATATGGTAGCATTACCCATTTCAAAAATTATATATAAAAATTTATAATTATTGCTTTACCGTTGATGTACAATTCAAGATGTACATTAATTTATATATAAAGTTCGGACTTATACTCTGGAGAGAGGAAGGGAAGACTAAGAAAATATCATGCATATATGAAAAGTAAATTGTTGAAACAGAGTGAAAAGAAATAAATATTGGCCCTATTTAAATTTTGCCTTTTTTCATTCATAATTTCTAGCTTTCAGTTGCAGTATGAACATTAGATAAGAAAAATGATCAAAGCATGCCGTAAACAATTCTTAAATATACGTCACAAAATTGGCTCAGGGTCAGTGATCAAACACCCTAGAAGAAAACTGTTGGCTATCCAGGGAGCTTCTGACTAACAAATAAAATAATAGTTTCAAAAATGCAGGTGTGCCTCCAGCCAAAAACAGGAAGAAGGGTTTCCTACCAAGATTATTGCTGTAGTGCTATAGGCTCTTAGGATAGTCTGACTTTAATAATGCAGCAAATCTGTTAAAAAAAAAAAAAAACCCCACAGCAATGCCCTACAGTGTCTGGCCAGACAGATGCACTCTAACAAGGGCAATACTGGTCCCATCTCTTTTCCTGGTCAGCAGCATGGAAAGAGTTTCACTTCATAGTTTTTCAGCAAACAGTTCTTTGTTATAAAAATAAAAACACAGTGCACAGAACAAGTTCAAACTCAAAGTTCATTAAAGTTGTGTTAACCTTAGGGGACATGTTATGAAATTGATAAATATTATAAGAGGACTCATTCAGCTATCTTTCACTAACCCACCCTAGAAGAATGCCAATGCTCATTGCTACACAAGGAAGAAGAAGCACAGTTCATGAAAATAATCAAGAAAAGGAGAGGGACTACCTGGGCATCCATAATCACTATCTTCTAAAATTCTGTTTCTACCTTCTTTTTAATCTCTTCTGATTTTTTTTTCTTTTACTTCTTAATTACTTGCCCTGGACAATTAAGAAGAGGATTAAAAAAAGAGCAAGATAATTGAAAAGAAAGTGTATGTAGGAGAGAGAGAGCAAAGCTGGTCGCAGTGTAAATTTTATGTGATCAATAAGGCGTACATATGTGCGTTGAGGAAACTCAACATATACCTCCGGCATCACGCTATGCCCTAAAAGAGACTAATTTTAGCTAATTAATTCTAATTGCAGTGAGGATACATGATATGTCTTAAATAATATCTAGAATCAAGTAGGGCATTAGTTAATTAATTAGACCACACGAACATTATATAATAAAAAGTATATTTAATTTTATTGTATGAACTCATGTCTTCTATTATGTCATATTTCAATGATAGTTCAAAGAAGGGAGACAGTCACAATTAGCTAGATTCACCTTGATGAAGAAAATAAGAAGGAAATAATGTTTTTGGCTTTAATGGATTATTCATATACATAGATAGAGAAAAGGGGAGAAGAGTCCTCCAGAGCTACAAAGAAACTGAGTCAAAACTGACCATCAGCTCAGAAGGCAGTTCAGGCCCAATTAGAGAAACAGGATTTTGCACATACACTGTATAGTTGTGAAAAATCAAGTTTTGAAGATCAGGTGGAGGCCCCTATCAAGGACCTAAATATATTATACTTTCAAAAGCAGGCAAAACTTTCTGAGTTCCATGGCAGATGAGACATTTGCATTGGTCCCCTATCGCACTAGGGCCTCAATGAAATAAAAACCCAGCAGTACAATAAGGAGTAAACCTAAGCTATGAAAATCACTGATGGCAGATGAGGATCAGCAATGGTGAATGACGTCCATAGATTTCTAAAAGTCACCGAGGGGCAGGGGCATGCGCAGCCCACTATACTGTCTGCAGAGAGGCTAGGGAGCAGGTATGGGCCTGTCGCCTGTGAGGCTCAGAAGGAGCACTGGGCTCCGGTCATGAGGTTGTGGTACAGCTGAACAGACAAAGAGCTTAATCGGATTAGCATTCATATCACTCAATTCTTATCCCAAATGAAAAGCAAATAAAAGCTTATGTCACCCCAGTGCGAAACCCTGGAAGTTTTTTTCTTATAAAAATTGTGAAGTGAATGTTTGGGGCAAGAGGATGCTCCCAACAGGGATGTTGGCATTCCAGAATAAATCTTTCTTTGTTCTGCTACTCAGAGGATTTGTAGCCTAACAGCTAGCTCCTTGGCTACTTACTGAAAAGAAGACCTGCTGTACAGCAGGAGTGCCTCCCTTCGTATACCTCCACGTCGTATTTCCTAGTCAGGTGGAGACCAAGCCAGAATAAGAGCCATACTTACAGAGTAACAAATAATGAAATACCAGACTCCTGTTGAAATGTGAATTAATTTGCAGAATTGCCTGTTAGTGTCTCAGCAACATTTCTGCTTGTTTTTGTTTTTATGCATGGGCTAGAAACCTGGAAACTACATTTCCTAGATTGACTCAATAGGAGGCACCTGAACAAGGTCTTAAAGGCAAATGAGAAGCAGCAGCTATTCTCACACTTGCATCAGTGGGAGGCAACAGCTTCGGCAGACAGTGGAGGTGAATGTCTGTGAGCACCGAGCAAGGGTCCTCTTGTGAGTCACTTACTGCTCTGGTTCCTGCACTAGCTGATTTCCTGACAACCAGGAAACAACTTCCTGGACCAAAAACACACCCGCAGTGCTTCCGATCGTTTTGTAAACTTCTGATTCCCTGTGCTCATTTATTTCCTGTAAAGAAATACCCAGAGTTGTTTCTCTTTTTCAGAATGAAACTTGACCTACGTGAAGAGACTCAGCAAATAAAAATAAAAGAAATTTTTAAAATCAGCATGAAAGAATACCTGGCCCTGGTGTGAAGAAAACTAACTCAAAGAAGATAAAAAGAGTAACAAAAAATTTGGATTAGCATTCGTAGACAAATTTTAAAATAGTGTGCATCCATGAATCAAAATATTATATAAAACAAATGAAAAATAGAAGATATTTAAATATAATACCAGAAGTAAATGACTTCATAGAGGGAATTAAAAACAAATATAAAGAAATTTATAATAAATTTTAAAGTAGTAAGAAGGTATAAAAGAAAGCAGAAAAAATAATTAATTTATTTAAAAAATTATAAGAAAAGAATGTCCAAGAACTAAAGAAGTGCACACATATTTAGATTGAAAGGAAAAACCAATTACCCAAGAAAATAAACAAAGAAAAAAAATCACCACTTGATTTTTCTTTTTAATAAGAAAGACAACTTAATTTTTTTAACTGATCCCATTTATCCCTCTCCCACCACCATTCCACTGCCTCTGACAATGACCAATTTGTCTCTGCATCTACAAGTTTGCTGTTAATATTTTTAAGATTCCACATATAAGAGAGATTATACCGTATTTTTCTCTCTCTGTCTGATTTATTTCACTTAGTGTAATGACCTCTAGGTTCATTCACATTGTCAAAAAGATAATGGCAAGATTTTATTCTTTTTATAGCTGTATAATATTTCATCGTGTATATATGTGTGTGTGTGTGTGTGTGTGTGTAAAATTCATGTATATATGTGTGTATGTATACATATACACACATGTATATATTCTCTCTTTATATACTTTGAGTGTATGTGTGTGAATTTCCTCCACACATGCTTTGTAACACACACACACACACACACACACACCACACACACACACACACACACGAGGTCTGACTATTAATATCATGAACTCAACCTAGAAAACATGCTACCTACCTCATTGCTGAATATCACTACAGTCACTTTTTGAAGCACTCCCCTTGGGAAGCTATGCACCGATGCCAGTGCCTAGTCCACCCTTCAAAACAATTTTGGAACTCTTTTTCTGGAATGGCCATCAGAATTGTTGTCATCACCAAAATCTGACAATTAAGTTCACGAACTTGCCACCATGCACTTACGGTGGCAGCACTGTACAAACAACTCAGTAAGATGTCATAACCTTGCATTTCCTTCATGATTAGTGATGTTGATCATCTTTTCATGTACTTTTGGCCATCTGTATGTCTTTTTTTTGGAAAACTGTCTATTCACAACTTTTGCCCATTTTAATCAGATTGTTTGAGTTTGTTTTCCCCTGCTATTTAGTTGTATGAGTTCTTCATATATTTTGGATACTAGCCCCTTATTAGATAGATGATTTGCAAACATTTTCTCCCATTCAGTGTGTTGCCTTTACATTTTGTTAATAGTTTCTTTTGTTGTGAAAAAGTTTTTTAATGTAATATAGTTTCACTGTTTATTTTTTCTTTCTTTGCTTCTGTTTTTGGTGTCAGATTTTAAAAAATCATGACCAAACCTATTTCTAGAAGTTTAATACCCATGTTTCCTTCTAGGAGTTTTATTTTAGGTTTTACACTTAAGTCTTTAATCCATTTTGAATTATTTTTTGTATATGGTGTAAGATAGTAGTCGAGTTTTATTCTTTTGCATGTGGCTGTCCAGTCTTCCCAAAACCATTTGTTGAAAAAAACTGTCCTTTACCCACTTATGTATGTTCTTGTGTCCTTTGTCATAAATTAATTGACCATATATGCATGGGTTTACTTCTGGCTTCTATTGGTTTCTACTGATTTATTTCTATTTTTATGCAAATATCATACTGTTTTCATTACAATAGCTTTGTAGTATAATTTAAAATCAGAATTGTGATACCTCCAACTTTGTACTTTGTTTTCAAGATTGCTTTAGTTACTCAAGGTTTTTAGTGGTTCCATACAAATTTTAGGATTATTTGTTCTATTTCTTTGAAAAATGTCATTGGGATTTTGATAGAGATTGCATTGAACCTTTAGGTTGCTTTGGATAGTATGGACATTTTAACAATATTGATTCTTAGAATCCATGAGCATGGAATTTCTCTCCATTTATTTGTGTCTTCTTCAATTTCTTTCATCAATGTCTTATAGTTTTCAATATACAGGTCTTTTGAGGATAGTTTAAAAGAAACCTGGACCTCATTCATTAAACAAAAGAAAACAAAAGTATTGAAACTATGTATCTGGCACTGTGCTAAGTAATGGGATATTAGGATAAATAAAACAAAATTCTTGTCCTCAAGAGGTGTCAGTCTAATACTAGAGAGAAATAAATTTCAAAAAAAGAGTGGAGTACAATGTGAGAAATATTTCTATTTATGTTCCACAGAATGTTATATGATTACAATGAAGGGCAACTAACCCTGATAGAAGGGGGAAAAAATCTTTAAAAATGAAAACTTAAGAAAGAAGGCTTAAAGAGTAAGTTAATATTTGCCAGGAGGCAAAAGATTCTAAGTGGTGAAAGGAGGTATTCTATATATAAACCAGAAAGAGATCACATGCATAGAAGTGTAGAGGTGCTAAAGAATACAGAATGTTCTTTCCCAGTGGCTGTGAGGGTGGGTAGGAGGGGTAGGTTGGATAGATAAGGAAAGAGTGAAGAATAAGCCAGAAAAAATCAGGTTGTTTTACACTGTGGAAGGCCTGTTATCTGCTAGAGAGTTTGGGCTTTCTCAAACAGGTATGTAAAATTTTAAGACCATTCATTCCCTTACAGTCCTAGTTCATGGGCACTGGCTTTTACAGCAAAGAAGGAGATGGTCACCTGTGAGAATCTTGAGTACTGTACACAGAGCTGTCATTCTGTGCATTCCATTCACATCTCTCTTATCCTTAGGTGCCCTTTGCTCTAGTACATAAACTGTTTAGTAATATTACTATTACATGGTGGCAACATCACTAGAAATTTTGTAGTGGTTTTTTTTTAAAACGTACTTGATCTTGATTACCAAAAAATCTTTCATTCCTTAAAGAAGTACTCTTCCCTACCCCCACAAGAATGTTGGTTAATATCTATGATTCCCAGTACACTTGTTCTTTAATTTCATCAAGACTTAACCTCTGCTGTCTCTATACAGTCTAGATTCCATGTGATCACACGGCATCAAACATTCCCTTAGCAATAGTCTTCTCTTTCTTATCCCTTTTCCCTTGTACCATTCAGCAGGGCCAAATTACAACCTAGACCCACCTAACAAATTTCCTCCTGTTTCTACACCATATGGGGGAGGAAACTGTACCACCAAAGAGATATAATATGAAGATGCACCAGCGCAGTTTATTCTTGTCCTGAGAGCTAATGATTACATATTCAGGAAGTCTGTAAGCAAGCTGTTAGACCATCGGCATCATCCATGTTGATGGCCTATACCAACAAAATTAGCAGATGCCACAAATCAGGGCACGTGATTTTTTTTCTTCCAAAGAGCTAATTTACTAGCACACCACTAACATTATTCTATTCTCCAGTCCACCTGCATCCTCATTTCACCTGGAAAATCCTTCTTAGTTTCATGATCCATCTTCTACATTATTCTGTAGGAGACTTATTTTTCAAAACTTCATTTTCCTCAATCTTCTTATTCCAGTCTCTTTTTCAGTGTCCTCATGTTTGCAAAGAAATGAAATATATCCCCCGCCCCAAATTTTCTCAGCCTCTAGCACTCCTCCTATACTGCAGTATTCCCACATTTCTCCCTTCTATTCCTTTCCTCCTTTCCTCTCATTATGTTTTCCCCTTTCACCTGGATTTTACCTCCTCTGCCTCCTGAGAAACTTTTGCTCAATTATCTCTTTTCATTTCTGTATATATATATATATATTTTTTTTTTCTCTCATTCATTTGTAAACATTCTCAAATTTCTCCAATTAGAAAAAAATATGTCCCTTGGCTCCTTGTATCCCACCCCACCCCTCAACTACTATATGCTTTCTTTTCCTTAGAACCAAGACAGGCTTTCTGAAAGACACCTCTCCACCCACGGCTTCTGTGGCAGCTCTACAGCCAGACACCTGAGGCTGAGATCCAATGCCAATCGCTATCTCTGTGGCTTCAGTCAAGTGACTCAGCTCCTCTTTACCTCTGTTTCTCATCCGGCAATTGGGAAATATAGTCTTCCTTATCTGAATAAAGGAGTTGACATAGTAAAAACCATTAGATAAATGCCAGACTCACAGCAAACATCAATGATTACCTATGTGCTGTAAACTATTCTTCCTATGTATCTCATTACTCTCCACTCACCTGGGTCATCAGTGATCCTCATGCATCTAAATCTAACATAGGTATTTCAGTCTTCATGCTATCAAACTTTCCTGCAGCATTTGACACTTTCTACCGCCCATTGCACTCCCTTCGTTCCTTGGCTTCCATGCCATGCTATCCTTATTTTCTCCTGAGGATGTATGTTTTCTCTGTTCCCAACTGATGGTGTATCCATTGGTGCCATATTCTTCCTTGACGCTGGGCTTCTTGAAAATATCCTAAGTCAATTTGTTCATACACACACACACACAAGCACACACACAAATTAGGGTATTCTTTAAATTAATAATAATTATTGCCAATAGATAAATGCGTATATATTAGATGGGTTCAAAACAATTCTTACTATATATATGTCACTTAAATTAATATAAAGTCCTAGATTTCTATCCTCTTTGTGTTGCTAAATCTACTCAAAATGTTCACTGGAAGCAAAATGAAGACATGTTGCTGCTTAGATCCAGGTTATCTCATAGTTGATATCCTCTTAAATAGTAATTAGACACTGGATCATTAATAAGTCAACATCAAGCACCAACCCTAAGGAATCAGGTTATGTAGGTGGCATTATACTTTCACCATGTTCTTACAAGAATGGAACTGTCAAAGATGAGAAAGTCTCCAAAATATTTTTGCCAATCCTCATTTCCTAAATACCACTCATTCAATAACGTCAGTTTATTTCTAACACCTCTAATTCTTCCCATGAAAACTCATTTCTAAGGTAAATCGTGCTAAGTAACAAGCCCCTCTTGATGTGAAATAACAAAGCTGAAATACTTGTAGGGGCTGCTTCTGCAGGATTGTCTTCTTCATTGTACTCATATACTAACCAATACTCCTGAAGGTGCATTTCTGATTAGAGAAACTGACTGCCTCAGTCTAACAAAGATAGTATCATACCGTCTCCTGTGAAGTTTTGTGAAGTAAATTATAGGCATCATAACAGGTCATGTCATGTCCCTCTCCAAAGTGAGCCATTCCCACCTGTTCCTCAACTGCACTTCTGAGAACTTCCGTAAGTGTGCCAAATCTCAGTTGAGATTTGACTTGCTCTCCAATGCCTTGTCATCTCCAAAAATGTCCTGTAAGCACCTTGACTATGAACTCTGCAGCACTCTGCCCCAGTATTGTTACATTTTTTTGGTATTGCTTATATAATTATCTTTATCTCTCTTGCAAGAATCTAAGTTTCTTTAGAATAAGGACTGGGTCACTTGTGCACCTCAGCATTTCAGGGACTGCTGTATACCTGATATAAAGTCGGTGCTAAATGAGTGATCTTGGAACTGATGTATGGGAACAAGCCTGATAGCAGCTTATATTGGAAAGCCGCTATTTTATTCACGTTGAACAAATGTTTTGAGTGCCTGTGACGTGTAAGGAAGGGTGCTATGTCCTGGAAATATGAACAGGAGTGAGTCAGAGGCCCTTATCTTAGGAATTCACATTCTAGACAGTTACATGAATATACAAAATATGCAATTGTACTGGGACATTGATAAAGCTGAGTGCCCTGAATTCCAAGGGTTAACACTGACTGGTCCAATCAACTAAGGTAACACCACCCTCTTGTTCCTAACATTGATTCTGTTATCTAGGCCTAAATCAATTGATTTTGACCTTATCCTGGTAAGATATTGTTTTAGAAAAGGATACAGGATACAATTTTTGGGCCAAGGAGATACAAGGAAAGTTTCATTGAGATTTTTAGAAAAGAAACTTTCTTGCTCCTTTAAAGCTATGTCTTCTGGTCTTGTGCTGTACAGATCAAAGCTGGGAATTACATTTTGTTGTCATGAAAGCAGTCACTTTTAGGAAAAATCTAACACCTAGAGATAGAATCAGTTCCTCCATGTACAAGGATGAGCTGCCAACAAACCAACCCTGAAACTATGCCTTACACAGGTTTTCCACTACAATTAAACTTTCCTTTATCTCAATTTTCTATTTTTCCATGATTTATATCTGTGATTAATGATGCATAAAAATAGGACATGGGATCCAAATTTCAAGACTTGTATTTCATGTATTCTTCTGTAGGCATTGGCTAAGACAGCTGCTGTTTTGACCAGTATGGCCAGTCACTTAGGTTAATTGTAATGAGTACACTCAGATACTAGAGTGGTTTTGTGGAATTAGCCAAGCCCCAGTAGCTTTGGCATCAGGTTTGAACTACCCAGTGTTCCCTTATAAGATTATATTTAGTTGTAGAAGAAAAAATCAATGGGAAAGAAAAATGATAGTGAAGGTTGAGGGAGGAGGAGATTGCAATGGAATAACAAACCCTCATAGGCAGAATGTTGCCTTCTGTGAAAATGAAATTCTATACAATTCTTAGAATGGAGTACCAAAAATTGAGAAGCCCAATCATTTTAAGACACAATTTCAAACACATCAACTATGCGTGAACTTTGTTCAAGTCAGGAGGTTTAGAAGCACCCCTCACATGACTTGAGGTCAAATAAAATACATTTTCAAGTGTTCTGAGACGTTTGAGCACATATCCTCATGCTTGTTAAAAAATTTAGCACAGCAGCAGAGTTTAGAAGTAAATTTTTTCTATGCAGAAGTAAATCACAACCTTCACAGAAAGAAGGAATAAACTGTCTCTCAATACTTCTGCTGTTTCTGTTTCCTACATTATCCAAGGTAACTAAAGAAAATGAAATTAACTCTTGCTAATAATCCATTTTATTTCAATAAATTCCCAAAATATTTCATATGTGATTATTTTAGAATATTAAAGTTTGGCAGTTACCCCATCCATAATAAATGCCTGGTTCTACAGTCTCAGTTCAAAGTTGGGAAAGGATTATTCTTTTTCACTAAATCTTATTGCCAACCATAGTTGGCCCGTTCACCCAGTAAGCAGCATAGGTGCAGTGTGAAATAAGGACAGTGCATGTTATGATAAGCTGATGAGTTACAGCAAAGAAGAAGTGATGGGCTTATATAAAAAAAGACAGAACAGTCTTAAAGCAGTTTCTCAATTGCAACAATATTAACATCGTGGGTCAGATCATTTTTGTTGTGGTCAAGTTGACCTGTACATAGTAGGATGTTTAGCAATATCCCTGGCCTTCACTCACTAGGTACCAGCAGTCCCCCAGTGAGTGACAATCAAAAATGTCTCCTGGCATGTTCAAATAGCCCACATCCTGGTTGAGAATCACTGATCATAAGTAAACTAATTTTGATATGAAATGATGATAAATTGCAGCTCAATGATCAGTAACTAATTTTTATAGTCTTGCTAAATAGATACTATTAGTTCATCCTAAAAGAAAATGGAATTAGTAGAAGAAGGAGCAAACAACGGACCAAGGACCAACAGCAATTCTGAATTCAATTGCTAAATGTATCTGCATTGTGCTAGGCTCTGGACATTTGACAGTGACCAGGACATAATTTTTGTCTTAAAGAAATGACTAGAACCTTTGTGGGTTGAGGTATGAAGATACAGAGTGTGTGGGAAGACCTCAGAGACTCTTCGTGCAGCCTCGGAGCTTGAAGGGGCGGTAGTCAGAGAAAATTTCCCAGAGAAAGTTCTGAGGGGTGAATTGGAATTAGCCAGACTAATCGAGGTGAAGATGGGGGTTTGGAATTGAGAACAGAGACAAAGATTAGTTCCAGGAGTAGAAACAAGATTTACAGTTAAAAGAGAACGTGGTACAGTTCAGCATGGCTGGAAACGAGGGTGGGGAAAAACTGATTGTGCTTTTCAATGTGTCTTAAAACAAAACACTGAGCCGGAAAGAAGGTCAGTTATTTTCTAGGACGTTTATCGTGGAAAAAGCTGTAGCTTGCCTCTACAGAGTTGGCTATGCTCTACATTACCTATGGTTCCAAGAAAATCCTGGTCTATATTCGTAAAGCAGCCATGGTATTTGCTTGACAATAGGCTTAATGCTATGTTCTTCATTAAGCATTAAAAATAGAACAATAATAATGAAACACTAGGGTGAGATCTTCTCAACCTGTTAAAAACAGAAAATAGTAGGCACTCAGTAAGTATTAATATTATTTATTTAATTTTATTCATGTGATTATTTACCTCCATATAGCTCAGCATTTTTTCCCAAATATTCTCCCACACATACAAATCTAATGAAAAAATATATATATATAATTTCATCAAACCACAAAGGTTGTCCAAACTCTGTGTTGTTCATGTTATTAAGCAAGAGGAACCTTCAGAGTTTTATTCCGAGTCTGAGAGAATTGGCTGTCTGGAAGCTTCTGTCTCCAAGGATTGGTTTAGATGAAACGTACTGAGAAGACAGACCTTTGAAAAAAGTTCAAGAATGACAGTTATTTACAATATGCTTCAATTCATGTGGAAGACATTGTATGGATATTTCATGTGCATGCTTTGTATATTATACTTAAAGTAATTTTCTTCTGATGAGAGTAAAAAAAATATTTAATGGGATCTCAAGATTTTGAGTCAAACCTTCTCTCTGATGTTTCCTTCCCTGTCTTCTGCTTGTATTTTTAAGCTATGAACTTTATGGTTTTAATTAATGAATTTAAATGTAGTGTGGTTCAAAAATATGCACTAGCATGACAGTCAAGAGATCTGGGTCTCTTGATACTTTATAAATAGCAAGATTGAAATTGTGTTGCCATAGATAAGTCATATGAATGATTGGCATATGTCCTGGCAACCTCACCAGGATGTCGTGGAGATAAAAATTGTAAATTCATTAAAACGTGCTTTAAAAAGTGGGATGAGTAATAAAAATGTTTTTAGGCAAAATGTTTGCATTTCATGGCTCCCAAATTCTAAGCATCTACATTTTAAAACATTTCAAAATTTCCCTTTGCTTCCTTGAAAGCAAAAGGACCACGAGAACAGGACTTTCAATAGGGCCTTAAAGGAAGCTCAGCCTTTTTTAGATTTCTGTGGACTCTTTTTCCCAAACTCCTTCACTGGCACCAGTCCACTTTTTTTCTAATAACTGCCCCCTTCCCCATTTCAGCTAACCTCTTTTCTCAGAGATTAAAATCCTTACTATGTCAACAATTGTGGTTTTTTCCCATTAAAAAAAGAAGAAGAAAAGACATGAAAACTCTTGTTTGACTTCTTCAGCTACCAGTCTATTATTTCTTCTTTCTCCATTACAGGCAAATGTCTTTTAAATTTTACTTATAGAAGGGGACTGTCTGGAAAATATCCAGCCATAAAGGCCTTTATTTTTCATATTACATGGCTGGATTCTTTTCAGACAGCCATTATACAAGGTCTCTGTTTCCTCTTCCCTTAATTTGTCAATCCACTCTGATCTGTAAGGTTGTCCCTATTTATTAATATCCTTTTCACTAAATACCAAGGACAATTTTTACTCAACTCACCTGACCTCTCACCTTCCTTCAACACAGTTGCCCACTCTCTTCATCAGGAAATCTGTTTCTCCTGTCATCCAGTCAGCTTTCTTCCCCTTTGAATATTCTGGTCACCCTCCCATTGAGTATGGATTGGATCCAGTGACTTGCTGCTAGAGAACAAAACATGGCAAAAGCAATAGGGATGACCTTCTAAGAATTGGTTACAAAAGAAAAACAACAACAACAACAACAAAAAAAGCAAAACCAAAAAACTGTAGCTTCTGTCCTGCACACCCAACTTCAATCTCTTACTTACTCTGAGGGAAGCCAACTGCCATGCTGTGAGCTATCCTAGGAAAAGGCTCCTGAGCCAAGGAGCTGAGGGAGACGTCCAGCCAACAGCCAGCCAGCAAAAAACTAAATTCTGACAACAACAACATAAATGGTCTTGGAAATGAATTCTTTCTGTCAAGCCATCAGATGAAACCACACCCTTGGCCTCAGCGGGATTGCTATCTTGTGAGACACCTTAAGGGAGGAGCACTCAGCTAACCCATGCCTGGATTCCTGACCCACAGAACTGTGAGATAATAAACGTTTCGTTGATTTAAAATAACTTCTGTATTTTGGAGTAAGTTACTATGTAGCTTTTATTAATGGGCAGTTTTGAATGTTGTAGTACCATCAGATTCTTCACAGCGGATCTCAACCTGTGGGTCGCTACCCCTTTGGGCGTTGAATGACCCTTTCACAGGGGTTACCTAAGGCCACCAGAAAACACATATCAGATACATTACGATTCATAACAGTAGCAAGATTACAGTTATGAAGTAGCAACGAAAATAATTTTATGGGGATCACCACAACATGAGGAATTGTATTAAAGAGTCGCGGCGTTAGGAAGGTTGAGAACCACTGTTCTAGAATATAACAGTTTTCTTTCCCACAGGTTTTTGAAAAGTACAGGGTCTGACACAAATAACACCCCTTTTTTATGAGCTGGTAATCTATACCATATATTTTATTTCAAAATCATAAGCATGTAATTCTGTAACATAACAATATTGCACTCAATCAAGCACACTATATGACATTTTAGGACATTACTGCTGCTAAACTTCCACGTGTGGCTTAGTGTGATAGCCAAAAAACCTTTCTAATTGCATCTTTGAAGTAGGCAGGCTTAGACCCGATCTTAGGCAGCAGTAGATGGAGCAGGCTTCTTCGTGTGGATGGAAAGAGCATGCCTCTAGGAAACGCTCTGTCTCTGGGGAGAAACAGAGAACAGAAGCTCCCTGCAAGCAACTAGGATTCCCAAAGAAAAAAGAGGGCAGGGCAGATCATGTCGTTTTCCATCCCAATTTACTAGTCATGCCAGAAGCAGTATGAGTAATGGGACAGAGAGTAAGGGTAGGAGGCCACCCACGTAAATGTCTCTGCACCTAGTCAGTACTGATTAAGTAGTACTTCCTGTCTAATTTGAGTCATTACAAACTACTTATGAATAGCACTGCAATGGTTATACCGATCCATCATGCAGTAGTATTCTAATTTATTAAACTAATCATCTTTTATTAGAAATTTAGATTACTTCAAATGTTAATGTTCTAAATATTGCTGCCATGAGTGTTTTTCTCTTTATTTCTTCAGCATAAATCCCCAGAAAGAAAGTTATTAACTGAAAGGTCATAAGCATCTAGTTGTTTTCTCTGTACACTGCTAAATCGCTTTCAAAAGGTTTGACTAATTTCCACTCATTTCAGCAATGTATAAAAATGTGCTCTGACCCTTGAAGTCTTGGATGTTAGCTTTTGTTTGATAATCTTTGCTAGTCTGATAAGTGAATCACAATTTATCTTTATTTTAATTTGCAATTCCTTGATTACAAATAAGGCTGAAAACTTTTCATTGTTAGTTGGCCATTTGCAATTCCTTTTCTCTAAATTATCTGTGTGTGCTAGTGCTCACGGAGCTGCAGTATCAGCCATCTCTGTCCCTCCCATAAGGACTCAGTTAATTGCTCTCTAGTCTCGAACAGTGCAATCCCACCAAAAGAAGGGCCTAGGGAAAGTGTCACTGGACATTTTGTGTTATTTTAAAAATGTATATAATTCCCTGTATTCAAACTTAATTTTTCTAAGGTGTTTTCAGCGTAGGTGACTCATAATACCACCTAATTTAACCTAATAGTGGGCTTACGGTGAGTCAGGCATTATTGTAAGGCTTTGGACAGATTAATGCATTGGATCCTCACACCAATCCTGTAAGGTAGCAACCGTTTTCATAACCATTTACAGGAGAGGAAGCAGCAGAGAAAGGTCTTGAGGATGTGTTTTACCCACAGTAAAACAGACCAGCCACAGAGCTAGGATCTATACTCCAGCACTCCCATGCCAGGGCCTAGGAGCTTATCCATAACCCCTGCAGGACCAGGCTTTGGTGAACCCCGAGGACGATGGACTTAATTTTTCCGACAAGTCACCCTAAGTGAATAATGTGTGGACATTAAAAATGATAAGAATTCTTCCTCATTCTGATAAAGTTTTAATAATAAAACAATTGTTTTCTCTCTGTATGTTTGTTTGTCTTCCAACAGTTTAATGGATACCAGAGGGTAAGGGGGGAGGGGGGAGGTAGAATAGGGTAAAGGGACTCAAATACAGGTGATGGAAAGAGAACGGACTCTGGGCAATGAGCACACAACACAAAGAAAATGTAATGTGGAATTTTACACCTGCAACCTACGTAATTTTTGCTCATCAATGTCACCCCAACAAATTTAACGAAGATTAAAAATTTGTTTTCAAAATTAAAGAGCTTTAGTTTTTATTGTGATATGCATATATTGATGTTTATAAAGTTCAGAGAGTGCAACAAACAGAAAAGAGAAATTATCTAATCTCATCCTTCAGAAGTAGAAACGGCACAGTGTAAAAAAGTGAGAGTAATCTGAAATTCTATCTCCATATTGTTATAAACCTGATGGGGCTGTGGGAGGGGATTAAAAGCACACAATTTTACTTGTTCTGAAAGAATTTCATACCACCCTTTGACTGTATATATTACATGGTACCATTTACCCACAAGACATATACTAGAGGAAATTTAATTATTCAGGTATAACCATTTTCATTCAATTATATAAAGGACGTTTCACTTAATGAAAGAAAAGAAACAAAGCATTTAAAACAGCCCAAATAATCTAGGATATTCATGTTGCTTTCTCTAACGCTATTTCCCCTTGCATATAGATCACAAATTTGTTCCATTTATATTGACAAGAAAGAACTTACTGTGCATTTAAGTTAATAAGACTTATGTAGTAAATCATGGGTGGATACAAATTAGGAGTACATTGCATTGTCAAAGAGATTTTACTAAAAACTGATGACTTCCATATTATAGAATGCTCTTAAAATTATAACAAATGTTTAAGAACAACTAAATTTGATTTTTGGTTAATTGTGTCATTCAAAAATAATTCAAACCTAAAAAGAAAAGCACACTGTTTTTAAATGTCACATTTATTTCATTTACTAAAAATTTAAACAGTAATTTTTAAAGCCTAAGATAGTCTTCCTTTGAAATTCCTTTTAAACTAAACATTGATTATTTTTCTAAAGTCATTAATTATCTTGTGCCTTAATTGTTAGTGGTACAAAGTGAGAACTGATCCCAAATACATATTTCTAGTCTTAAATTAACACTTATTTTACCTATTTCAAAATACTGTGAAAAATTATACTTCACAATCTACAGACATAATATATTCAAGTAAAAGCAAGCACTACATCTTTATCCTCACATGTAACAATGCTTCTGGTTCATAGTAGATGTGCAACAATAATTATTGTATACATTTTCCATTTAAAGGTAAATATATTAGATCAGGAGCATTTTCTGTTTTCATACCAGTATAATACTAAACTTCTTTTTCACTAAGTATTAAAATGCACAGCCTTAAGACAAACAAAAAAATCATCAATTATTCTAACATCAAATGAGTCCTCTCTACTTGACCTCTTTTGACTCCCTTTTATTAAAAATTAAATATTTGTTTGAATTTGAACTACAGTCTATTTTTTTCTTTCTCTATTTTTGTATTTACTACCCTCGCCCAAGGTGGTAAGCATTGAGCTATGGTAGAGTTGCATGATATATAGAAAAAAGCAGAACTAAGTTACATCCTAACTTTACTTCTTATTAGCATGTAACTCTGAGCAAATTACCCATTTGCAAAATAATGTCATCTAATATTATGACCTGATAATACCACCGAACAAAAGAATAATACCACCTAATATAATAATACTTAATAACTCCCACAACCCTATCTATTCTTAGGTACTTTGTAGTTTCTTTTCAACATTACTTTTAGTTCTAATTATTCAAGGTAATCAAAGATGTGTTTTTCAAAAGCAGACATTCACAAAATATAGAAAAATTCTAAAAATGTTCATTGAAAAATCCTAAAAATGTAAATACTTTTAGAAGGTTGAAGAAGGATTGAAATATTCCAAAATAAATGACATGATGATGAGATACTGTGCTACAGTGGTTACCTCCCACTTTTCTATTTCTGGTTTTCTTTAGGCCCAGCCAGAGAATAAAAGAAAATCAAGAGCTAACGTGATCTCATATACTCTAGCTCTGTTGCTGGGCCTGAGGACCCTTTGATATGTCTCCCATTACTTGGAGAAACGAGGTATGCTCTAGTCCATTTTCAGCTAGCCTGCAACATGGTGTGGGGAGAGGCTCATCCTTGCACCAGAGTGTTCTGACTTGCAATGTCCATCTGTCAGCCATGGAGGACACTCGGTGCTGGAGCCAGGGCCGTGGAGTATGAGAGCCACCATACCCAGCCTGGCTGTGGAATAGTCAGAGATAGGGGTGAACTCCATTCTTACTCCGCCCAGTTGCCTCCGTTACATCTACACCATGTGTTGCTGAGTGGTGGTGTTGAAATCGGGTTGTATAAATCCTAAGAATTACTGATTTTTAAAAACTGGCTGTGCACATTGACACTAATTATAATACTCTGAATACTTCGATAGACAAACGATAAGCCCTGCCCAATATGTTTTACCATTTCACAAACTAATGATTTTAAAACAGTAAAATAAAACCAGAAAATAATTCAAGCAAAAGCAAAATTACATGTGTTCTAAAACTATTAGAGAGTCATTTATCAAAATTGTTCCAAATAAAGCCAAAGTAAACCTGTGCTTCGTTGGGTTGAAGTCCTCAGATAACCCAATGATAACATACCTGCAAGAGCTTTGGGAGGGAAGTCAAGCCTGCAGTCTTGAGTGAGAAACTCCAGATTTTCACGTATCTCTTTCTTTCTTCTGGTGACACTGGGGTTTGAAGCATTAGCAGTACCCGCAGGGAAGGCTCTGCTCCCTCTAAATGGAATTCTGTCACATGCTCTTTCCACTCTCCTTATGCTCAAAGCCTGAAAATCCATCAGAGTCCAATGAGATTGATCTTGCCTCCCTAAAGTCTTCCAGGTTTTTCTCGATTGGAATGCTCTCTTCCACATGGGAACTTATCAAAACATGTCAATACCTCTTGTGACATTCCTTCTACTATATGAAAACAATAGTTATCATCCATGGTGCATTAACAGTCGGTGAGTCCCTATTAGGTGTGGAGATCAGCTGAAAAGACCAGAATAGCCTACTAATGGTCCTGAATGAAGAGGAGTTTCTCCCGACCAAACCGTAATTCTGAAAGCAAGCAGTTTTGGGGACTCGCCTGACCTTGCAGTCACTCGGTGGAGGAGCAATCTCCAGCACCATATTCTCATGTAATAGTGTGCAAAGGCAGGAAGCAGGCAACAGCACGAACAAAAAGAAAGTTTCCTTGTCCCCTTCCCTCTTTGTAGAGAGGCCCCACAAGTCGTTCCGTTGTATCTCATTGTCCAGTGGAGTCATGCCTCTCTCTACAATGTATTTCTAGAGCAGGGGCTGCACTCACTTACCCTAAGATCAAAGTGTCTGGACCAAATCAGAGATCTAGTGGGAATAAAGAGGAAGGTCAGGGGTCAGAATCTTTTGTGTAGGCAGTGTATTGTATCTATTTTAGATGAACGTATGTCATACAAGAAACCCATGAGGTAGATGATGATTTTGACCTTTTGACAGAGGAAAGAAATGAAGGTTCAAGTACAATAAGTAACTTGCCTTAGACCATACAACTAATAGGGGTGGAGCAAGATTGAAATTCAAATTTCTCTCACGCTACCTTATGTCACTCTTTATATTAAGTTCATGTATTATTTCCCCTTTTGACTGTTAAATAATCGACCTAAAGTAGATATATTCAGCTTCACATGTATACATAGTTATTATATAAATTAAAAAACCAACTCCTCAATTCTATTCAGTAAGCTATTAATTTCCATAAAGATATCAAAAGGCTTACATAGAATTTACAACAGAAAGAATGGAACATCAGGAAATGGTAGAATTGTGTATGGGGTAGGTAGGGAACAGTGGGACTTATTGTATTTTGAAATCCAAAGCTCGTTACTACTTATATTATTTCTATTAATAATAAATGGCAACAACACACAAGCAGTTACTGCAATTCTCACAAATAGTTTTCTTTTCCGTTAGCCTAATGAGGTAGGAAACAAAATACTATTTATTCTAGTTTTGCTATTGATTTCTCCATTTTACTGGTAATGTGTCTAACACATTTTATAATCACTCGTGATAACTAATAGATGCCAACGTATACCTAAAGCAGCGGGTGGCTTAGGGACATTTTACAGGAGAATGTTTTTGTAGGAGATTGTTTCACTTTTATTAATGTTAAAATGAGTTTGTTTTCCTTGAGCACATTCCAGAAGGTCTAAATCAGCAGTGTGCAACCTTTTGGTTTCCCTGGGCCACAATGGAAAAAGGATTGTCTTGGGCTACACATAAAATTTTTAAAAATTTAGAAATGTTGCAAAAGAAATCTCACAATGTTTTAAGAATTCATGTTGGGCAGTGTTGAAAGATGTCCTGAGCCACAGATTGGACATGCTTGGTCTAAATACAAGAAAGAGTTCCTGAAGGAAACCCATATTAAACTGACTCTCCTTTATATAGTTTTAAATTCTCACATTAACTCTTTGATTTTGCAATTTTCTCACTGCTCAGTGAGGGGAAGTAATGCTGTGCATTAAAATATTATGTGTAATATTGTTGCAGCTTTAATAATTGCAAGCATTTACCCAACAATAATTTGTGCAATTATTTATGTTTTTTAAATACTATGTCTCTCTGTTGAATGAGCACTTATGACACAGTTTTCCATCATTAGAATTAATTAAACATTAAAATAAAAAACCCAGTATGCACTGTCAAAGAATCAGTGCCCTTTTTTTACTTCCACCATGTTCAAAGCGAGGATTTATGTAGAATTTCATTTATAAATATATCTATAATCACTGTTTTTCTACCTTCTAACTGAGCATAAGGTTTCAGACTGCATTATTTTACACCCACATATTACAGCTGTCTTAGTTCTGCTATCTCTTTTTTATTTTCCTACCTTTAATTAAAATGCATTAAAGAAAGAAAAAAAGAAACAAATGGTGGTAGAAAGTAGCATTTAAATAGAAACAATCGCTGTAAATGTTCTGTTTGGGAAACATGTGGCATGATGTGCAGCTTTGCAAGGCGTCAAAGGGTACGCACGAGATAAGTATTATTTATTATGATGTTGGATGGCGTGAAAAGAGCTGTCCTTGCCATCTGACTTCCAGATGGAACTTCTCAGACTGTGGGCTAGTATCTCCTGAATTTTTCACTTTGAGAAATCATTTGTGTTTTCATAAAATTTAAAAAATGCATCTAACATTGTATTGATTTTCTATTGCTGCTGCAAACAGTTAGTTACCACAAACTCGGTGGTTTAAACAATATAAGTTTAGTATCTTCTAGAGACCAGCAGTCTGAAATGTGTTTCCTTGGGCTAAAGTCAAGGAATAAAAAGGATTTTGTTCCTTTTGGGAGGCTCCAGGGGAGAATCTGTCCTTTTGCCTTTTCCAGCTTCTAGAAGCTGCCCTGATTCCTTGGCTCATAGCTGCCTTTCATCTTCAAAGCCAGCAATGGTCAGTCAAGTCTTCCTCCAATCCCACCACTCTGACATGACTCTCCTGTTTTCATCTTCTGCACTTAAGGACCTTGGGGGTCACATTGGGCCCGCCTGGATAATCCAAAAGAGTCTACTTTTTTCTATTATCGTTGATAGTCTATCTTAAAATTAGTAGATTTGAATTTAATTTTATCTGCAAATTTAATTTCCAATTGCCATATACTTTAACACCTTCAAAGGGATTAGGACAGGGACATTTTTTTACAGGTCATTATTCTGCTAACCACAAACATATACAGATATACCTCACTTTAATACAATCAGAGATGTAAATATGTAGTAGTCAAACGTTTTCACTCATAGATGTAGACATATTTAGAAATCTGTACATGATACATGTATGACCTATGGTATGCAAATGAATCTCACTTTTTATAATAATGTATAGGGAGTTTTAATAAAGCAAGGCAAGTGTTATATATACAGGGGCAAACATAAACTCTTGTGCCTCAGTGCCCTGGTCTTTGCCTTACTCCAACCTACTTTTTCCTAATGAGGGGTTGACCAGCAATCTCCTTTCCAAAAAACACATTTGTGTAAACACAAATCCATTTCCAGGCACACACCCACACATCTAATTTATCTTGGCTGAGGGAGGGAAAGTTTTTTCATCCTGATCTTCAGGGGTTCAGTTTTTAGTTGCTGTTGCTGCATCTATTCCCTTGTTATTTCTGGACTAAAGCTGTTCTACTCCCAGCGATACCTAATTCTGATACACAGGTACAGTTATACCTGCATTTCAAAGTCTGAGTACCCCATCGCCCTCAGTGTGGGAGTACACCATGCGTGCTGGTTCACATCCAATTGTAGGTTCAGAGGAGTGTACAAAAGAGAAAAATGATCTCCATGGAACATGGTTCGTGCTTCAGGGCATGGCCATGCCTGCAGGCAACCTCAGATGAAAGGCCGTGCTGTAAGAATGCGTCATGCAGGAAGCAGGTAAGAGCAAGCTGCCTTTCCCATGGTCCTGCTCTTATGTATACCTGCTTCTCCTTAAGCTTTATTACATTTCATAATTTAAGCATGTGTGTGTGTGTGTGTGTGTGTGTGTGCGCGTGTGTGTTTTAAATGATCAATCACTCATGAGTAGAATGTAAGCTCCAAGAAAGCAGGGAATTTTATCTATGTTGGTCACCCTTGCATCCTCATGGCTTAGAACAGTGCCAGGCACATAGCAGATTCTCCAGAATTATTCACTGAATCAATGAATGAATGAATGAACTCGTCCTCTTCATCCACTACTGGCTGATCTTCTGGCTCTCGGGTCATGCTGTAGCCAGTCTCTATGGCCTACGTCTTTATAAGCAGGTGCTCAATAAAGGGAAGTATTACTATTTTGAAATTTCAGCCCTCATGGCTTTGATTTCTTCATCTGTTTAACAATAGGAATTAAGATTTTATTAGTTATCTGCTGCTGTGTAATAAATGAGACCTAAATTGAGTGGCTTAAAACAAAAAAAAAAATAAAACAATATAAATGTGTTATTTCACGTAATTTTTCTGAGTCAGGAATCTGAGAGTGGTTAAGCTGGTTACTAGAACCAGGGTCTACCGGTCCAGGTCCCTCATGAGGTTGCCGTGAGGAAATTGGTTAGACCTGCAGTCACCTGAAGGCTTCACTGGGTCTGAAAGTTTGCTTCCGGGGTGACCTACTCACGTGCTTCACACATTAGTGCAGGTTGTTGACAAGAAATAGCAGTTTCTCCATATATGGTCCCCTTCATATTAGGACTGAATGTCCTAATGACATGACACCCAGTTTTCCTGGGTGAGTGATTCACGAGTAAGTAATGCAGAAGCCCTGTGGCCATGAACCAACCTTGGAGATCACACACATTATTTCTGCAGCATCTACTAGTTACACGGGTCAGCCCTACTCACTGTGAGAGGAGACCACACAAATGCACAAATACCAGGAGCTGAGGATCACTGGGGATCATTATCTTCTAGTTTAGCTACCAGGAGATACTTTAAGATGGTTGTCAGTATTTAAGTAAATCGTATATGCAAAGTGCATGCCATGGTGCCAGGCACACAGTAGACGATGAGAAAACGTCAGCTCCACTCGCTTGCTCAGGTTTTGTTGAGCGTTTTTCATCGTCGTAGTAGATTATCTCTCAGGGCTCTCTGCAGTAGTCTGTGCTTATCTATGGAATTCATATTTCTTTCTCATCCACTCATCCATTCAAGACTGCTGCCCTCAGATACGGTGGAACTATGATAACCTTAGCCACCTAAAATATAAATTCTTGGCATTAACCACACAATGAAATACTGACCCCCAAATTGCTGCCCTTGCCCTGTGGTATCACAATGAGTTATTTCTTGGAAAAAGCACAATGATATTATCCCCTGAATTTGTAGAACACACCTTGGATCTCTCAGTGGTAAATAAATTAGCCATCTCCTCCAACCCACTCTGACAACGTTGATCCTTTGAGTGTTACCTTCTATGCCTCCAACCTCCCTACACACAGAGACAAAGCTATCAGGCCTTCAGCTTGGAAGCAGCAGAAACATTGTGCTATAGATCCATGCAGGTGAAACATAGGGAGACCACCCTGGGCACCACACATACAGAGCTGTGCAGAAACAAAAGGGATCAAGAAGCAGATGAGAACAAGTCTGTGACAGAAGACTAAAGACTAAGCTGGGAGCATAGGAAAAAAATTAGTCTAAAATGAAAATTTTATCAAAGCTGAGATCAATTAGCAGGAAAAGAAGAAATTCTGTGAACCTCATTCCTCTGGATTTTTTCAAATGACCCGCTCTGAGGAGGCCCTGTCCTATAAACATTATTTTGCACATTCAAGACATGAAATCATAAGAGTCCCCTGAAGTCAGCACCTGCTAAATTCTCTATCACCAGTAAGGGGACCGAGGAGTAAAGGCCTCACTCCAGGAAGTCACAGAAGAATAAACTTCAGCCAGAATATTGGAAGAAGCAGTACACTGAGTCAATACAAAGCACCAGGTTTAATTCAATGGTTTCCACACATGATCAAAGCTGTGATTTTCCTAACTGTAGAGCTATTGCCCCCTCTGCTTTCTTCTATAAATTCCCTGTAGAGTGTGTGTCCACTCAGATATTTTGAATTGATCGTGCAGGTTCTATTTCAAGGGTGATTATAAACCTAGTGGAAAGCTGAGTTTGACGAAACAGACGATGAACCATTCTTCTAATACAGTCGATTTAGTTTGCCTTGTGGCACAAACTTATTCCCACTATGACCTGCAGATAACTTCAATTTAAATAGTCCCTATAGATGAAGAATATAGATGTGAAAGAGAAGTTGTTCTCTGAATGTTGGCAGGGAAAACTGAAAGGAATCATCCCTCATTATGCCCAGATTATTACAAATGTTGCCATTAAGTAATTCATAAATAAATAAATAAAGACATCTTATTATTAGCCAGGTAGGAATTTACACATAGAGACATCATACTTCCCATTTACTCATGAGAGTAAACATCAATGTGATAAACAATCTGAAGCAGTTAAAGATGAAAATGATTTTTGTCAATGCGTGGTGAAAACAACTCAAACTTTGGAATTAGATAAATTAGATTTAATTGTCCTGTCTTGGGCAAGTAACTTACTTTCAGTCTCACTTACTCTATCCACAAACAGAAATTTGAATTCTTACCCTTTAGTTCTGTGAAGGTTAAATGTAGATCTGCAGTACCTGGAAGAATATTAGGTGGATGTTAGAAACAAGTGAGTTCTCTTCTTGCTTTCTCTGAATTACTCTTACAACAAATTCACAGGTTTGCTTTGGTTTTTTTCTCATTTTTAGATCTAGAGAATTTCAGGTTTTAATTGTCTTGTGCTACAACAGATTTTCTTCAAATAATGCTTTGGCCGAGGTGATAGATGGGTTACTCAAGGTCTGTTTGGGAAGTTTATTTCAAGCTTCTTACTGTCATCTTAAAATGTGGATGTAAATTGCATTACAACTGATTTAGCATTGGCAAAAACACAGACAACAATTATAGCTGTTCCTCGTATAGCATGTTTTTTTCTGGGTGCCTTATGACCTATTTAATTTCTCAAGTGGGAATTCAGGTAAATTTCATTTTGTAGTAAAAACGTTTTACTTCCAAAATGATTAGTCAGCCAGAAAAACTATAACCCACTTAATGCAAGACCTGAGGAGGAAAATGTTTGGATGATTCTTATAAATTCCCTGTTGCAAACAAAATCAACATTTATGTGATGGAAGAATCATGTCTGGGTAAGTGTTGGCCATTATCAGTAGTATATACGTGGTTTTAAGTTTCCAAAATTAGGATTAAAAAGGTAGCCAACAAGAGCAAACAGGACTATAGTAGCTTGTCCTTAGAGTTACTTAGAAATGACCATCTAAAGGAAACAGATTTTTATGGGTTGGGAATACATACGCTTCTAGAAAGCTTAGAGAAATGTTCCAAAAGTGGACATATTCAGTATCAGTACACTTTTTCTCCCCAAGTAGAAAACCAATCCTCTCATTTCTTTATATTCTGCTCTTTTGGGGGTAGGCGTACTAGAAGCAATTTATTTAAAATTTTTAAAAATAATTTTTAAAAAATTTGATAAAATTCAAAGCTCCAGAAAGCTCAAAAATATGATAATAATGGTCTCTCCAGAATGAGAGAAAGAAGTTGAACATTTGACTGAAAACTAAGGTAGATAATAGTTTTAAAAGGGCTGAAACTTCTGAATACTTAATTAGCATAGAAACATGAAAGACCCATAAATACTTTTATTAAACAATCTCTCATGTGTTAAATAATAATAATAATACATAGTCAAAGCTATAACACATAAATGTTGGGTTTGAAAATAACCTGATTGTCTAATGTAAATTCTTAAAGTAAAAGATATTTAAAGATATTGTATGCATCTCATTCATAGCACATATTTGAATAAAGCAGTAAAACAGAAGTCTTGCTTTGTTCATTGTGTGAAGCGTATAATTTTAACAATAAAAGAATTCAACTCAGTAAGATTTTCTTTATACTAATTCTTAGTAATCAGTCTTCCTGAATTTGGTACATTTATAAACACTTGGAAGGGAGTGGAAAACCATGGCCTTCTTTGTGGCTCTGTCTGAGGACCCTGGCTGGCCTGGAGAGCTGGCATTGGTTTGATCTCCACTAGATTCGCTTGCTCAGCCAATTCCATAATATTCCATTCTCCCTGGATTTTCTGTTTTTACAGTCTGAAACACTGTTTCTCTCTACATATAAATTTTGATGTCTAAAAAGGAACTTTAAAATACAAAGATAGTATGTTTTGTTTTGTTTTGTTTTGTTTTGTTTTGAAGAAATGACTTGGGGGAAGGCAGCAGTCCAACTTTGTAAAATGTGTACATAAACTAAAACAAAAATGTTTTCTTTTTAGAAAGTGGTTTGACAATTTTAAAGTCTGGGTGCATGTAGGCAGATTTTCATAAACTTGGGGTTAAGACAGAGAGGCCAATTTTGTCGCCCTTGGCCTTGGTGACAGTAAAAATATACTTCAGATTTTTATTGCTTAAAAATTTCACACTTTTCTATGAGTTAAAAACATAAATTCATTGATTTTCTATGAGCCAAGTCGGACTCTGCCATTTGCTGTGTGACTTTCCCTTCTAAGCCCTCGTTTCCTCATCTGAAAAATGAAGTCATAATTGTACCTATTCTTCACATCCGCAGGGTTAAGTTAGATTGACTTGTACAGTGCCACGCACAGGGATTGGTGCATATTCCTTATACAATCCTTTTTCATTTTCTTTTACTATTACTCTCAGTAAATGTTTTTCCCAAAGAACTCTGAGGAATACTATTGCCTTCTCATCAACACCTTTACTTTGTGCAAACTGTTCTTTCGGGTAGCTGTGGAAACCTACCAATGAGATCGATCATTCCTAGAGCTCCCTCTCTGGTGGAGGTAGATATGCACAAAAAATAACTTTAAAACAGTGTGAATGATACTTGTTGGAGTACAGATATGAAATTGCTAACTTTAGAAATACTGGAGGAAGCTAGGCTGTATCATTTACAGGTCCAGTACAAAATGAGAATGTGGAGCCACTTGTTCAAATTTCAAGGTGACAACAGCAAAACATTAAACCAAATATGAGCCATTTTTGAGCAGAGAACTGGGTTTGACCCTACTGATCACACACACATGCAGCTGGTCCTATCTGGATGGGCATATTAATTTTGTGCAAGAAACTTAGAGAAGTTTTACCTTTGGAAGGAAGATCTAAGAACTAAATTAGACCTTGAAGGATGGCAAGAATGTTGAAAGAATGGTTAGAACAGTTTAGGCAAAAGAGAAAACTTGCGTCAAGCCCCCATAAAGAAATTTTTAAATTTTTTTTAAGTGAGACTTACAGGGGCAAAGTGACTTAACAATCA